>BCLG01001091.1:55606-87031 GCA_001602295.1 Zoysia matrella | reverse complement strand
TAAACATTATTTCATGAGCAGTGGAATTTAACTGCAGTCATGGCAGGCAGGAGACCTCAGGCTGCCCTTTAGCTTGTCAAAACCCATAAGCATGATTGTTAAAAAAAAGATTTGTTGGAGATTATGGTGAATAAGCCTCTTAGCATGTCAAAGCAAATTGTGGTAGCGTACTGATAGAGGTCTCCTTTAGTGTAACTCTTTAAAACAAAGCTGATCTTCTAGCGCAAGCTCTAAACGAAGATATCCGACTGTATTAATTCAATATAGCAAAAGCACACACTAAGTTGTACTGGTGTTTATCTTCTTCCCAGAGTGAACTTAACGAAAAGTATTTTAGGAGTAAGAGTACGTGACACTAGTGCTAACTCTATGATACTATTAGTAGTAACCCAAAACGGAAAATTGTTGCATCACGTCCCTTTCACATTGATCAGACAAGGATCGGTTACAACTCAAAAGTGATTTTTTTAGATAATGGATAAATTAAACAAGTCTCTGGCTTGTTGCACTATACAGCTCATACAGCCCACAAATGGAATTATTAAAAAGTTCTTGGCAGATAAACTAAGGGGAAAAGAAGACAAATCTGATTAAGCGCACAGCCTATGAAAAAAATGGCAAGTGATTTGTGTCCACGTATTGACTGTTCCATCTACTGATGATCGCCTTGAATTGCTTCCAGTTTGACTCCATATGTGACTCTGAGACTTCAATACTATGTGCACGTGCTTTAATAAATTTGCGCTAGTGAGTTAGTAATAATTTATGTCACATAGCGCGAACTTGGCTGATATACCCGTACCACCTCATTCAGTAGTCCCAAGCTCACATATACTATCCTTAAGCCATTGTGAGCCTGTCATTGTTTACACTCAAACACTTCCAATGTTTTAGGGTTAGAGGAATGCACAGGCTCGATTATGCTGCAACATATCCATCTCCAGGAGCTGTTGGCCTTGGAACGGGTGGGATCAGGAAAACAAATTATGCTCTCTGAAGCAGCTTGACAAGGCAGTGCTAGATTGGGAGCGGTAGATGTTATTCCTCTATTGTACCAGCTGCGCTCCTCTGTAGGTGGGAAAGGCTATTGCGTACTTTTGCCCAGGTTTTCCTCTCCAGACGTTGTCTCGGGCAGCAGAGCGCTATGGATGCCAGCATTTGGTTCGGCAGTTTCATGTCTTCCATGCATCCATAGGGGAAGGGAAAAGGTAAGAGGGTGCAACAATTTGACGTCGCCTACTCGAGGAGGGTGCGGGATCGCGGGTTCTGTTACGCATTGCACTTCTTGGAGGACTTTTACAAATCAAGCTCACGTGCATTGAAGATTTGCGGGCGTATCATCGCTTCCATAGTAACATCAGCTACGATATCGAAAGAAACTTTTCTGCAACACGATAAATTCATGCATCTGTGTATCAGCGATCAGAGCGATTAGTTTGGCTGATACTTCTGGTGAGCCAAGATTAATGTAGAAAAATTGCAAGCAAACTCGCATCACTTTATTAACAGAGAGCAGAAAGAGGTTTTATTATAACTCTAAAGGAGCTTGAGACTGAATTGAATTATTGCTGCTAGTAATCGCGTAGGAATTCACAATGCATAATGTTTTTGTAGGGGTGTAAAATAGAAACAATAAGGTTACTTTCAACCTCTTTAGTTAAAAAAAAATAAACTAACTTTTCAAAATTCCCTCCACTTTTAAAATTTTAATTTTTTACTTAAAAAAGTTTAGAGGATAAATTTATGTCACCTATTTACACTTCTAATTTTTTTAGCGTTCAAATATAACACTGATATAACATAGCAATTTAAACGACAGGCCCATATCGACTTTGCGACCCAAAAGTAAGCACACGGCCCAATCCCAAAATCAAATCCCTGCCTCTGCCGCCTCACCGCAGCCACAAGCCGGCGTCCCCGCAAAATCTGCGCCCCCGCGGCCACGCCGGATTCCCTTGCGCCAATCCGCGGCGCACAGCTCAGGCCCCCTTATCCGCGCCTCACCCGCTTGCGCTGTCGCGCCTTATCCCCTCGCGCGGCCTTCTGGCTTCTGGTCGCGCCCAGCCCACCACCGAGAGCACCCGCCTGATCGCTGATCCCACTCGGCCGCTCGTTTCTCTCCTCAGCTCCACGCAACGAGCGCGTGCTTGCCGGACGCATCAGCAGCAGGAGCAGAGATGGCCGCCCTCGCCGCGTCCTCCACGGCCGCGTTCACCGCGAAGCCGCGGCTCCCGCGCGCGCGCTTCGGCGTCTCCTGCTCCGCCTCCAACGGCGACAGCAACACCACCAGCAACAGCGTCTCGCTCCCGGCGTCCATCAAGACCTTCTCCGCGGCGCTGGCGCTGTCGTCGGTGCTGCTCTCCTCGGCGGCCACCTCCCCTCCCCCCGCGGCCGCCGACATCGCGGGCCTGACCCCGTGCAAGGAGTCGAAGGCGTTCGCGAAGCGCGAGAAGAACTCGATCAAGAAGCTGACGGCGTCGCTGAAGAAGTACGCGCCCGATAGCGCGCCGGCGCTCGCCATCAACGCGACCATCGAGAAGACGAAGCGCCGGTTCGAGAACTACGGCAAGTTCGGGCTGCTCTGCGGCTCCGACGGCCTGCCGCACCTCATCGTCAATGGCGACCAGAGGCACTGGGGCGAGTTCATCACCCCCGGCCTGCTCTTCCTCTACATCGCCGGCTGGATCGGGTGGGTCGGCAGGAGCTACCTCATCGCCATCCGCGACGAGAAGAAGCCCGCCATGAGGGAGATCATCATCGACGTCGAGCTCGCCACGAGGCTTCTCCCCAGGGGATTCATCTGGCCCGTCGCTGCCTACCGCGAGCTCATCAACGGAGATCTCGTCGTCGACGACGCCGACGTCGGCTACTACTAAGTGCATGCCTCTGCATGGCTGCTGCCTAGGTAACTGTTCGTTGTCTCGATACTCAGATAGCTGATGGCTAGTACTGAACTATTGATATGTCCTCTGTTCCTTGTGTTCTTTTTGCAGTTGGGTCTTGGGCACTTGGGCAGCCAGGAAGAGGTGGGCTTTTGGTGTAGGAGCTGATAGGATTATGGAGGAATGTAAAGCTCTGTTGTATTTACGAAACTGAACCCTTGTATAACTCTTCCTCTCTCGTGTGTGTATTCACCATCCGGAAAATTCTAGTGAATGATTTCGTGATGCGGTTTGTTGCACCTGCATTTTGTTGTTATGTACTACTCCCTTCGATTTTAAAATATTGACACCGTTTACTTTTAATCAACTTTGATCATTCATTTTTTTTAAAAAATTTATTTAAATGTGTAAAATTTTGTTATTATTTGATTTATCACTAAGTGAAATTTAAATAACAACTAATAATTTTACACATTAAAATAAATTTTTTAAATAAAACAAATGGTCAAATTGATTCTTAAAGTCAACCGTGTCAATAGTTTAAAACTGAAGGGAGTATTCTTTACCGTGGCTGCAGGCTGTCATCACAAGAAAGACCAGATCAATATACAAGTTCTAATTTTGAGCATAACGTGAACAAAGTCAACTGAAGTTGAAAACAATAGTGAATGATTTCGTGATGCGGTTTGTTGCACCTGCATTTTGTTGTTATGTACTACTCCCTTCGATTTTAAAATATTGACACCGTTTACTTTCAATCAACTTTGATCATTCATTTTTTTAAAAAATTTATTCAAATGTGTAAAATTTTGTTATTATTTGATTTATCACTAAGTGAAATTTAAATAACAACTAATAATTTTACACATTAAAATAAATTTTTTAAATAAAACAAATAGTCAAATTGATCCTTAAAGTCAACCGTGTCAATAGTTTAAAACTGAAGGGAGTATTCTTTACTGTGGCTGCAGGCTGTCATCACAAGAAAGACCAGATCAATATACAAGTTCTAATTTTGAGCATAACGTGAACAAAGTCAACTGAAGTTGAAAACAATTTATTGGATGTAAAGAAAAAAAAAATCGAAACTCCCTCATTTCTGAGCTCAGGAAACCAGGAACGCATAGAGCTGAAATTGATTGCTTTCAGTTTCAGCAGACTCATAGGTGCTCCCTCCGTTTCAAAAATATAATCATTTTAAATTAGTTAAAGTCAAACTTTTATCACTTTGATCATTAATAATATATAATTAATAATGTTTTATCATATAATATATATTTTTTTGAATTAATCATTAAATAAACTTTCATAAAATTACATTTTTATATTAAACATTATGGTGCTGTTTGGAAAGAGGTGGGTTTGAAAAAGGGATTGGAAAAAAAAATGTGGAGGAGATCTGGACTCTTCATTCTTCCACCTCATTCAATTTCAACATTCCATTTATTTCTCAATCTCAAACACAACTCTCATTTCCTGATTACCAAACACCACCTATGTAATTTTCTATATATTATGAGTAGAAGTTAATTTTTTTTATCTTATTCAAACATAAAAATGCTTATATTTTAGGATGAAGGTAGTACAACCACTACGGTCTCCTTTGAAACATGTGAATTTTTTTCTATTTTTTACTTTTTTTTAAAATTGAACTGATTATTGTAAAATTCTTATGAAATTACTGTGAAATTACTACATTCCAAATGAGGCCTACTAGGACGTAGTTCGGTAGTTCCAGCTATTGAATGATACAAGGAAGTAGTGAAGTCTTGATGCAATGAAGCATACATAGCAACTGTCGGTGGCAGTGAGAATCGAGAAACTTATTTATTCAGAATGAACTGGCTGGTTTTGGGAGAGTCAAATAGTACTCCATTGGTTCTGAAAATGTTGTCGTTGTCTAGTTTAAATTTAATTTAGCTAAAGATAACAATTTCAGAATTGAGGAAGTACTACGTAAAGCTTCAACAGTGCCTTCTATAGATGCACGTATTAAACAAATCTGAATCCTGAAGAAGTTTACTCCGTTCTCTGGATAGAAGCTTAGCTTGTCCGCAAGGAGCCCGGCCCTAACCAGATAGGCCCATCCTTGATGCTCAGCCCTATTGACAGTGATTGGGCCGGAAGCTCCCGGTCCTAACCAAACAGGCCCATCCTTGATGCTCAGCCCTATTGACAGTAGTTGGGCCGGAAGCTAACGCCATGTAATAGGCAACTCGGAAAGGCCCAATCCAAATCCCAGTTTGCCATATCCTCACTGACATTCCGACCCCGTGCGCGAACCTCCGGGTCAACTAATCCGTGACGCCGTGTGTCTCAGGACACGCGTCACACGGTCACTGGCACCGCACTGTCGCCCTCCTCCGGCGTCCGCCACGACCCGCACCACCGCCCCTCTAGCATCACCATAGCTGGCTGTACTACCCACTGACGTGCGGGCCATAATCATAATGGCCGCGAATCTGCGACCGGATCCCCACAGGCCAGAGCCTCTCCCGCATCCAGCGCTCGGCCACTCTCTCTCGCCGGCCGCCGCAGGCAAGGCAAGACGCCTCCTCCCCACACCCGATCTCTTCCCTCCCCTCCCACCTCCGATCGCTCCGTAAACCCCACCCTCCTCCTCGACTCCCCTCCCGCTCTCCCCCGCGAAAACCCGCGCCATTTCAAATCGCGCGCAAACCCTAGCCCCACCTTCACCCCGCATGGCCGGCGAGGCCGCGGCGCCGGCGCCGGGACCGGAGGCGAGCGCCGCCCCGGCGAACCCTCCGGAGCCGCTCACCCAGTCCGGCGCCGGCGACGAGCCGGAGGACGCTTCGGCGGCAGCGGAGAGGTGCAGTGCGATGATGGAGGTGGTGGCGACGGACGGGGCTGGGGGCAAAGGCAAGTGGAAGGTGTCCAAGCTGGTGGTGGAGCACAACCACGAGCTGCGGGTCGCGCCGGGGGAGGTCGCAGCAAATGTGCCGGCGCTGGGGATGGAATTCGACTCCGTCGAGGACGCCAAGGGGTTCTACTACGAGTACGGCGAGCGGGTGGGGTTCAAGGCGCGGGCGGGCTCGAACCGCCGCTCGGTTGACGATGGGGAGAAGATCGTGCAGCGGTTCATCTGCTGGAGGGGCAATTACACGAATCGGTGGAGTAAAGGGAAGGATTCGGATGAGGGGAAGGAAGCGGAGGAGTTGGTGGAGGAGGGTGATGATGCTGCGAGGAAGAGGAAGAGGGAACCCAATAAGAGAAGGAACCGCATGCCTGTGACGAAGACTACTGAGGTGATTGAGGTTGAGAAGGGTGTTGGGATGGCGGGCACAGGGAATGGGAGCACTTCCAGGAAAGGTAGGAATAAGGACTTGGTGGAGAAGGATGGGGACCCTGTTGACATGGAGGAGACACATGATGGCACTGCTGATGATGAGGATGATGAAGCGGGGAGTGAGGATGGAGTGGATGAGGAAGTCCAGATGGTGAAGGAAAAGAGAGGGAGGGGCAGACCAAAGAAGGCTGTCAGAGAGAATGAAGCCCGGCAGGCACGTGTATTGAGGGAGCTCGGTTTGAAGGTGTCACAGTATGACAATGAGGAGAGGAAGAAGATACTTGGTAAATACCTCTCCAAGCGACGCAGCAGACCCACTGCTGCCAGGCCGACAAAGGTAAATAGCTTAAAACATGAAACCATTGTATGTATACCTTTTGATCAATATCTATTTCTGCAGTTCAAGGATGGTAATCTGTATGTTTGTTCTCTGTTCTCTGTAACGGTAATCCACGTACCACATTTGATGTAGGGTTTGGCTGAAATAGTTCTGTCGGTTTTCTTAAAGTTCTTGACAAAGTGGTGTTCGCTACTTAGCTCATGTCAGCAGATGAAAGGGGTTATGATTTTCAGTGGATCGACCTGCACATTCTTACTAATCATGTGCAATGTTATTTAAGTTTAGGACATGGTAATACGTTCATAGTATGGATTAATAGTGGCTCCGAGAGATCAGAGTAGATTCTAGAGTAGATTCCTCTGACCATTTTAGTAATCAAAGTGAGATTGGAAACAAGGTGGGAGAACATGAGAGGCAGTTGTCATCATGTTATTCCAGGTTGTATGTTCTGTTGCTCAATCTTTTTACGCATGTTTAGATACTTAAACGTTTTAAGGCATGTGCCAAACAATATAATTTTTCTTCCTTTTAGATTGCCTCACAACAAGCTTTGGCTGAAAGGCGCAAACGTGGCGATGGAGGTAGATTTCTGGCAAGCGAATGTCATCAGGTGACTTTTCTTTTGTTGCCTGTAACTACTTTTTAAGCGCTTTATGCTATTTAAGTTTATTGATTAGTAGATGATTTGTTAGTCAATTGGCTATATTGAATGGAACAGAATTTATACAAGATGATTTTCACATGAGGAAAAAAATGGCCTTAAATCTCTGGTTCATATGCACTGAAACCATTGTATTTCCTGGTTAAGAATTTGAATTTACTCTGATTATTTTGTATACACAGTGGCTAGACCCATGAACATCTGTAACGTCACTTGCATTTGCATACTGTTTCCATTTTCTGCAGATATGAAATTATTTGCCTGGTTGTTTTATATTTAATTCTGTTTTTTTTTTTAAAAATGCATTATGTTACTATTATTGTCATATACTCGTTTACATAATTTATTAATAATTAGAGAAAGTTGCTACTCCACTGTGGCTTTAAGTTGTAATATTTATCATTTGTCATTCTTATCCCTGAAAAACTAGGTGAAATTCTTATAGATGATACAGTATGCAGCTACTTGCTTCCATTTAATTGTTATGATCTTGACACTCCAAATGAAACATTTGATATGAAAGCTGTCACATAATTCTTATATCATTTTACTGTTCTTTGCAGCCTTCACAACCTTCAGAAAGGCGTTCCAAACGACTTGAGAGGCAAAATCTCAAGAAAGAAGAAGAGAAGGTAAGATGTATTAGAATTTAGAATTCATTCTCTGCAAGTTTTGTATAGAATCCATATTGTTTAAATTTTCTGCTTATATAATTTTTCAGTTGCCAGAAAAAGGAGAGCAGTAATTTCTCGAGTTTCACGGACATATCAACAGCTGCAATTGAAATTATCTGCCTGTCTCTCATGAGATTTTTCCTTTTTCAGGCTGAGAGCAAAGAAGAAATAACTGAGGCAGAACCGGATCCAGAAACCGAAGTAGTTGCTGGACCAGGAGGAGAACCGAAGATTGGGATGATCTTCGTTGATGAGGACAAGGCCTATGAATTTTATGTCAACTATGCTGGAACTGCTGGATTCAGTGTCCGAAAAGGCTGGTTGGACAAAACAGCGAAAAATGTTACGAAATCTCGTGTGTATGTTTGTTCTAAGGAGGGATTTCGTTCAAAAAGTATTGTTGCCGAATCGAAGAAGCCACGACCAGAAGCAAGAACTGGTTGCAAGGCACACATGACTATTAAGATCACAGCTAGTGGAAAATATGTAGTGACTGAGTATGTAGCTGATCATAATCATGACTGTGAAGCCCCATTGGTGGACATTCAGATTATAAAGTCACAGAAGTTGTTGGCCAAGGTCCAACAGCCTCCAGATCCTCCAAAAATTGTTTTGATACCACATGATTATAAAAACTACACAAGGATTAAACGCACAAGAGATATGCAATTAGGTGATCCCCAGGCCATCTGTGAGTATTTTCAAAGAAAGAAAGGGGAAAATCCTTCTTTCTTTTATGCTGTTCAAGTAGATGAAGATGACCAATTCTCGAATGTGTTCTGGGCTGATTTTGCATCAATAATGGATTATAAATACTTTGGTGATGTAGTGTGTATTGACACAAGATTTTGCACAAGTGATGACGCGAGACCTCTACTGTTATTTTTTGGTGTTAACCATCATAAACAGCCAATAATATTTGGTACAGCATTGATTTTTGATGACTCTGTCGAATCCTTCAAGTGGTTGCTTGAAACCTTTAAATCTGCTATGAGTGGAAAGCAGCCAAAAACAGTTTTGACTGGTCAGTTTACAGCACTTAGTGATGCAGTTTCTTCTGCTTGGCCTGGCACTAGCCACCGTTTCTCACTATTGCATCTACATTTGGATGCTACCAAGATATTAAGGGATACCTTCCAAGGCTCGGAAACATTTGACCTTGATTTTAGTAGGTGGCTGTATAATACTGAGGAGGAGGATTTTTTGTCAAGCTGGGAAATCCTTTCAGCGAAGTACAATCTGAAGGATAATGAATGGCTAAGTAAACTGTACGGGGATAGAGAAAGATGGGCTTTGCCATATGGGCGTGATGTATTCTGTGCTGATATTACAGCCGCACTGAGAAGTGATAACACAGGCACTATCCTGGCTGATCTTATCAAACCGGAAATAGATCTTCGAAACTTCTTTGATAACTATGATAAACTTTTGGAGGAGAAGCGTCTAGCTGAACAACAAGCTGACTACCTTGGGGCTCAAATGACACAAAGGGTTGCACCACTGATGCTGCTTTGGCAAGCTGCTAATTCATATACTCCAACAATTTTTGAGATGTTCAGGTTGGAATTTGAACAGATCTTGAACTGCATGGTATATTGCTGTGGTGAGGTTGGGTCAATATCCGAGTTTGAGGTAACTGTCAAAGACAGGCCCCACAGTCAGTTTGTTAGATTTGACTCGTCAGGATGTATGGCTGTCTGTAGCTGTAAGAAGTTTGAGTTCACTGGTCTTCCCTGTTGCCATGTTTTGAAAATTCTTGAAATTAGAAATATCAAAGAACTTCCAGCACACTATATTCTGAAAAGATGGAGGAAAGATGCTCGGAGTGAATCTTCAGACAGTAACTACAGTTTTGCAGCCATAGAGGAAGATCCCAAGTTTTCATTGTCAAGAAGATACACCACTTTGTGCCAAAATTTATATAAAATTGCAGCAAAAGCTTCAGAAAGCATTGAAGCTTGTGCATTCCTGGAAAGCCAGTATGAACAGCTTCTGGAACAAGTGGAGGTACTTTTGCAAGCAAAGGTGCATGATAAATCTTCCTTAAGTACTATCCTAAAAGTGCATCAGCAAAATCTGCTTCAGAATGAGGTCAGCAATAGTGAACCTCGCAGAGCAACTAGTAAGAAAAATAAAAATGTAGATGTGCGCCGCCAGCAACAAAGCCCTCTTGATTCAAATAAGAAGAAAAAGGGTAGACAAGGTTTGTTTGTCAACTATATTGGTCTAGCACTTTATTCTTTATGATCTTTTCGTGACCTCATTACTATGTTGTAGGTCCACCAGAACCTGAGGAGATTGAGATTCCACTTCGGGTTGATCCTGCCACAGTATCAAATGATATTCCAAATCATTTAAGAAACCCAACCAATCAGTTTCTTGCACCGAGTCATATAATGCAGGTATTTTTTTTAAAAAAATTCTGCCTTCTATTTGTGCATTGATGAACTGAGATAGCTGAAGATGATAAACTAAGAACGAACATACTGTACATGCTAAAGAACCTACCTAACTATGCAGTTACTATACATTTTGAAGAACTTAAACATTAAACTTGTGCAAATATAGGCACCCTATGTTACACAGCAGTTCGGTCTAAAACATTAAACTTGTGCAAATATAGGCACCCTATGTTACACAGCAGTTCGGTCTTGGTTCTCTCCAGGGATTTCCTGGCATGTCACCATTTGGGCAGGTAACTTGAACATCTTTGACTTGTTAAAAAGCAAATGCAGTCTTGCACTTTCATCTCATGATGCATATTAACACGTCGTTAGATTCAAGAACCAACGCCTGGGCCTCTTCAACCGCCTCATCTACAACCACCAGCTTTTCATACTAGTCCACAGATGCCTCAGGTAACTCCTGATTTTTTTTTTTACTGGAAAAAAAGAGTAGTTAACAGATATCCGTAAGCCAATGAGTACTATTCATTACCCTTTATAATAAGCTATATCCATTTGGAGATTATCAATGGGATGCTACTCCAGCCTCTGAGATTAATGAAATATTACATTTTATTAGAAATAAAATGAAATAAGTCATGAACCTATTACGTTCATACTCAAGTTTCTAGCAAGTAGACGATGCCCCATGGGTCCCAGCAATTAGATCATGTAAAATTGCTTAACCAAGGCTAATTGACAATGAGCATTGCCCTTTCTTTCTCGAAAAGTCTTATTTACCTCCCTCAACTATCACGGGTGTTCGCTTTACCTCTTTCAATTACAAAATCGGATACTCAGACTTTCAAAACCGTTCATTTTTCTTTCTTGGGTGGTTTAGTCAGCGGTTTTTGCTGACGTGTGCAACTCACGTGGCGATTTTAGCTGATGTGGTTGTCCATGTGGCAGTTGAGCAGCTGATGTGTCCTTGCTGATGTGTTCTCGCTTTGTTTAAAATTCGCAAAAAAATACTTAACATGCTAAAAAAATATGAAACTTTTCATACACTTAAATCATTTCGCAAGGAACAACATTTGTTTTAGGCCCAATTTCAAACTATGCAAAAGTTGTTCCTTGCGAAATGATTTATAACTATGCAAAGTTTCATATTTTTTTAAGCATGTTAATTATTTTTTTCTAATTTAAAATGAAGTGAGGACATGTCAACCGCCACATCAACAAAAATCATCATGTCACCGCCACGTCAGTGAAAATACCTGTCTAAACCGGTTGAGGAGGAAAAACAAACGATTTTAAAAGTTGAGGGAGCCTGAGTAACTATTAAAAGAGAAAAAGCGAACATCCAGTGATAGTTGAAGGAGGTAAAAGGAGGTAAATAAGACTCTTTCTTTTTTTTTTTCTCTGTCCCTGCAGGCTTCGCCTCCAGACATACAGTCATTGCAGTTTCTCAGCAGCAATCCACAACTGGGCCACCAGACCACGGATCAAGGCCAGTACACCATTCCAGTCTGGGATTTCCTGTAATTTACTATGTATATATCTGTTGTATGGTAGAGTAGCAATGTATAGTTGTGTATTATGCAACAGCGACAATAATGTAGCGATGGTTCTGCTTTACTCAACATGCCAACTGCAATATAGTTGCTGGGCGTAAGAGAATGGAACTTGATTATCTGCTTTACGCAACGAACGGGTGGACGTGGTAGGCATATGGAACTACTGCTGATATCGCGTTGGGCCAAACTGTGGAGAAACTACCGTTCCACGGCATCTATACTTAAATTCAGTCAGGATATCAAATAAAGTTATACATTGCGGAAACAAAATACATTAATCAAGCAAGGGAGACTATCAAAAATTATGGGGGAAAATATTAAAGATTCTTATCGGAAAACAGAATGCTTTACTCTACTGAAATAAGTCACTATTTGGATACAACAGTTTCGCAACCAGTGAAAAAATATGGTCAATTCTGGGCACTACAGTTTAATAACTTGCCCGTGCTATTTGTGCCTCGTGATCAGCTTTCACTTGAGCACAATGGTAGACAGAAGAATGAAGTGCTATTGTTTAGGCGCTCAGTACTTCTGATTTCTGATGAAGGTATTGCCGCCAAATCTCGCCGGAGCCAGCTTGCTCGTGCTGACGCCCATCTTCAGAACAAACTTTCTTTGGTCCATCATAAGTAAGAATGTCAGCATGAGCACTTGCACGCTTCCAATTTGAAGGGAGCTTCACATGCTTGTCATAGAATGTCAGAGCTATCGCTAACCTAATCTGGTCCCTGGAAGTGGATACAAACATGATCAAGAAAATGTGACTATATTAGGTGAACTTGAAATGCATCAATGATGTGCATATTTGCAGTGGTGCATATGTGTATTATACATATATGGAATATATATATCATGAGTATCTCTTACCTTGGATCGGCTACATATATATCAATAGCTCTAGTCCACCACATGATAGCATCAACCAGATTTTTCTCCAGCTTACGAGGCTCTACTAAGAGCACATCGAAGTCAAATAAGCATGCATCCTTGTCATATGGTTCTTTAGACACCCAACTCTTTCCAGCTGTTCTTCGTATGGCATTCAGAACATCCATACTGACATAATCACCAAAGCGCTTGCTACAGTCTTCAACAACACCAATGGCATAGGTGCCTAAATCAAGGTGAGCAAGGTCTTCAATTTTGCCCTGTGAAGGAATTTGGTATCTTATATAAAGTAATCCAGAGATTTTAACAAAATGCTTACTTGTTACACTTAATTTCATATAAATTATTGGAAATGGACACTTCAATACTCAAATTTCCATCAATTATGCACAATTTCAGTTGTTTTTCTTTATTGTGTCAAGTAAAAAATTGTTAATTTTACCACTTGAATGCCAAGTTCATGGTAAAATTATATGGCAATGCAACAAGTGTTACAGGATTTTTTTTATTGTGCATCTGCGGAGTTGTCTAAATTATCAATAATTAATGTTCATGGACACAGCCATAATGATTCACCACATTAAGAATCATAGAATTGATAATTAGTTCTTTGGATAATGGTGGTTTGCAAAAATGAACCAGGTGAAAGCCAAAAAGATTAGTGACTGCATAGGACAATCTTCTCGTACAAAGTTGTGCCAACCCAAAGTAAAACTTCTGGAGTGGAGAAAAATGTTTTTGTGATATTTATTTATCAATTTTCCAAAAAGATCTGTGACAGGTCTGAGTAAATGGATAAAGTGAAGTCCAGTACCTTTATAATGGAGTCTGCAGCGATATAAACATATCTCTTTTTGGAAAATTGAGTAGTTCCAATAAGAAGGGGTGACAAATCATTGTGGAATAACCAAAGGAAGTTTCCTTCTGGAGTGGCAACATTTAGTTTATCCTTGATTTGCTTTTGACTGCAGAGACACAAGCTTGAGAATGGACACTATGACAAGAACCAAAGAGGCATGGTACTTTTTGTCCTCACCTAGTAATAGTGAGATTTGAATCAGTCAGTACTACTTTTAGCTTGTAGTAGGGCAATTTATCATCATCTCCTTCAGGGATCAAGAAATGGAAAGATATATTCTGTGGATCACTGCCAAGCAAAGACAAAAAATTTATATAGGTGACAACAGCACATGAATATTTAAAATTGCCATAAAGAAAGAGATATGTTATACTGGGTAATTTTTTGCACTAGCTGATAAGATTTCATACGATTAAATCATACTGTAAACATGCCAAAGTTTTTATGGTTTTATTAATGCAATATACATGAAGATAACCTTGAGCTAGTCAGAGTGGAATTTGCTAGCACAGCAAGAGTACGAAGATCCAGACAACTTATCCAAGTGAAGACATCTATACTTCCAACATCACCAGATGACTCCTGCAGAAAAATTAGCACTTCGTTAAATGGATCATTTTCCCAGTGTCAACTCGTACTATCATGCAAGCAAAAGTATGCAACAAGAGAAATTACACTAGTCACAAATCAACAATCTTCTGGGACATATGAGATATCCCAATAAAGATTATTGCCAATGCTACAATATTTCAAATGGTAACCCTTCAATGATTCAATAATCAATATTGTTAATCAAGGAGTGGTACTATTCCCACATTAAGTGCCTCAAGTCTGACTTGTGAATCCATGGCATCCAAATTAGCAGTCCAAGAAAGCCTACGCATTGAAGGTAATTTTGGAGGTGAAAATGTGTCCTTGCAAATTCACCTCAGTAGCAAAGCCACCCCTTAGGCCCTAGGTTTGACTCCCTATGGAAGTAAATTTCAAATTGGGGGTAAAAAAAAAATCTCCTCGTCTGTCCCACACGAAAGCACAAGGCTAAAGGCTGGCCCATGCTCACAATCAAAGGTTCTAATGTGTAAATGTGGGACGGAGGTTCGAGGGTTTTATTGACGCATGAGAAGATTTCTTAATGCAATGCCATGGGACGGTATTACCTTCAGTTCGAGTAAATTAAATGTCCTTGCAAATTAACAGTTTACATAGTCAGCAGATCACAAATCCAAGAAGCACATAGATACCAAGTCCAGGAAAGCGAAAAGCACGCAGATGCCTGAGAGCAGCTAGGGGCCTAAGAGCAGCACCATACCGTTGGGTTGCCCGAGCCGTCGAAGCTGATCCAGCGGCGGTGTGGGTCGTTGGGGTCGCGGAAGTGTGTGGCTGGAAGGAACTGGACGCATGCGAGCACCACGATGACTAAGATGGCCAGCTTCTGCATCACGGGCCGCGGCCGCGGCGGCGGGTCGACGTCGGGGTGGATGGCGCGCTGCCCGCGCGGAGGAGGTTCCTGCTCCCATCTGCCCCTCGAGGCGGCAGCGGCCGAGGGACGGCGCTGCAGGCCGCCGGCGGCGAGCGGCTCCCGCGCGGGGTCCATGATGTGAGCGAGGATTTGGCTCACTATGCGGTGGTGGGAAATGGAACGAAGTCGTCGCCGTCCTCGTGGGTATTGGGCGTGAAGCTCCAGGACACATGGCCGGAGCAGCGGCCTTCAATTTTTCTTTTCCTTTTGGAATTTTTGGCGATCGAGCCGAGGTGGCCCACAGCATAGAGATCAACGACCAAGTGCCTATATTATGGGCTTTTGTAGTATCTCTGTGACCATGGATTTAGAATTAAAAAATAAATAAGACTCTTACTTTGTTAAAAGCACTTTGTAAGGTAGAAATTTTACATAAATCAAACAAAAATTTCATAGAAATTAATTCAAATTTATATAAAAATATAGAAAATAAAAAAATTCCCTTGTTCTAAAAAGGACCTAAAAGTTTATGTTTTCATCAGAAAAATAAAAAATGCAGGTTGATACTAGCATGGAAAAGGTATGGATTGTGCTGCATCCTCTCCTCTCTACAATGATGGCTGCCGTTTAAGGCTCCTTTAGATTACGAGAATTTTTTTAAATTCTAGATTTATCCAATAAAATTAAGACTCAGTTTAAAATGTTGATTTTTATTTTTTGTTTTTTTTAAATTAAACTGATTACTTATAAAATTTCATGTTTTTAAATAGTGGTAAACCAATTTCTATAGGAAAAAGTCTATCGTGATGGTCAGCCCGCAGCCATCTCTGCCGAACCCACGGTACACCACTTGTCCTTGCGTTCGGGCCGTCTCCACTTGCGCGTCCGTTCCGCCTCCACCGATTCACTCCCACTACCTAGTAGGCCAGTACCCACACTTCTTCAACCCCCGGGGCCGCCACACCGGCGACTCACCGCCTCACTCCTCCTTCATTCCCCCATCCTTCTCCCAAGCACGTCGCAGCAGAATGGCTGGAGGGATGCCGTCGGCGTGGAGCCCGAGCCCGGCGCTCGTGACCGCGCTGGTGGCGCTGCTGGGGCTCGGCCTAGCCGCCTACATCGTCGGCCCGCCGCTCTACTGGCACGCGGCCGAGGCGCTTGCGGCGGCTGGGGCCTGTCCCGCGTGCGACTGCGACTGCGATGCGCGCCCACTCTTCGACCTCCCGGAAGGTTCGCAACGTTTTTACTCCTAGATCTTGCTGCAAGAGTTCATCTGGATCCTGGCGCTACCGCTCCCTAGATCCGATCTCTATGTTCGGCAGTGTGCCTTCTCTTTTTACATTATGTGGCGTCATCTCTTGTTGGCATATTAACCAGTACCTTCCTAGCTGCAACTTGCAAGTTACTAGTAGGAAGTATGTTACTTGATGTGGGCAAACAGTTTACTAGTAAGAAGTATGTTACTTGATGTGGGCAAACAGTCCTAGGTTATTCCTTGTCTAAAGTAAGTGGATTATTGCTCGACAACTTAACAGGACATGTAGACTCGGAGATGGCTACTCCTGGGTATCTCGATATCTTTTCAGCCCACAAAGCATACGATTTATCCATCAGATTTTATTAGCTGTTGGGCTTGTGATATCTGGCTAAGTAATGTTGAATAGATTTCGTTCACATTCATTTTTTTCTTGATGGAACTAAAATTGATGGGAAGCGTAGATCTTCTGCTTTACTTACTACGGGTTAATTAAATTTGAATGTTCAGAGTTATTCATGGTAAAATCACGCTCTTGTTGTGTTTGTTGTTGGGATGTCGTAAACTGATAAGGTGCCTCGTGGGTCTAATTTAATCTTTCCTAGAAATTGATTACGAGAGTTTAATCCAAAGCTTTATAGTTGGCAAGCCTGTAGTATACTCTGTATCAAGAATGACTAGTTGCTAAATATAGGAGGATACGATTATTTTCTTTTTGTTGTTAGGAGTACATTGTTTAGATTGCTGTCTTGCTAAACATTTCAGCAAGAAAGCTTAGTTTTTTTTTGTTTCCTTTTTTTTATTGTTTGTGGATTCTGATCACCCAAATGTCTCAGCAACTCTGAAAGCTAGACATAAGCATAAACAAGTGTATTCTCTTTTCCCCTTAATCTTTGGTATATCATTTGCCTTTTCGCATTGGACCAGTTACTGTGCCTTAACTGATTGTAACTTCTTTACTATCATTCCCAGATTGTGCTAAACAGTTCAAAGGGGTTAAAAGCCGTGCATCTGGTGAAGAAACAGAAAAAAGTTTCACTGAACTACTCATAGAAGAACTGAGGCAGAGAGAAGAGGAGGCAACACAAGCCCAACAACAAGCTGATGTTAAGTTGCTTGAGGCCAAGAAATTGGCTTCACAGTATCAAAAGGAGGCTGACAAATGCAGCTCTGGTATGGACACCTGTGAGGAAGCTAGAGAGAAATCAGCTGAAGCATTGATTCAACAAAAGAAATTGACTGCCATGTGGGAGCAAAGGGCTCGGGAGCTTGGATGGAAACCAGGAAACATGAAATCGCAACGGCGGTAGAAATCAAATACAGTAGTTGATCGCATTGGATCATCGTATCATGCAACAGACATCTCGTTGCATATACAGTCCACAAAGAATTCAAGATGATGGAGGAAACAGAAGTGTTTCTGGTTCAGTGGACTCACCTCTGTTTGTGTAACACTATTAACACGAGACTCGTTGTCCATAGTAAATTTATATTCAGTTTGTAGCATACTTCTGTTGTGTTTATGAACACTATTAAAATGATTATAAGATGACACTCATCCTATTGTAAAACATGAAGGGTCATTAGTTGGTTGTCATGGATGATGGTAACAGATAAGAAATGGCTCTAGTACTTTTCTTTTGCTGTCTGGATTTTCTTTGTATGCGGGTGCAATGGTTGATGTGGCATTTCGCTCTCATGTAATCTTGTTTACCTTCTGCCACTGGCATTGACGTAGATGTATTGTTTTAGTTGTGAGCGCTGCCTTTTTGCGACGTTTTTCGGATAGGTGGTGTAGTAGAATGCAAATATCAAAGATCAAATCAAATCAAAATCAGAACATTTGCAGATAACGCTTACAGCTATAGATATTAATCATTACAGCAGAACCAAGGCTTGGTCGCAATCTTCCACCCGGGCAGCAGATATATTGCCAAATATAAATAATATCAGCAAATCCACAACATCTATCGCTATTAGCACAGTGGCTCCATTTCAGTAATGCAGTATCACAGCAGATAGCGCCATTTTATTGCCTCCTAAAATTTCTCCCTTCCAAAAAACCACTAGCCCCTGCCTTTCCGTCAAATTATCATTTCCATTTCAAAAGGCGCCGCACGCGGCGCGGGATGCGAGCGAGACTGACGAGGAACCTTTCCCTGCCGGGTGGGCCCGACCCGGCCCTCTGTTCTCTCTGCGCTGAGCCGCTGACTCGCGAAAGCAAGCTCGTGTCGCGTTTCTTTCCCTCCGCTTCCGGCTCCGTTTTTAAATTTCGAAAGGCCTCCTTGTTCTGTTCCCCACCTGCTCCTCCTCCCTCCCTCTCTTAAACCTCGCGTCCCCGTCCTCTCTCCTGCCGCCACGGGGCGCGTGTGACCAGCTCCACCTCGCCCTCCCTCCTCTCCTCGGCGCGGATGGAATCGCGGCCGTGAGGCCGGCGGGGAATGATGAGGTGCCTGCTCGGCTGCTTCCGCGTGGCTGGCGGCGCCGATGACGGCGGCGGCGGCCGTCGCGAGGTGAAGAGGGACGGGGGCAGCAATGCGGAGCCCGTGGCCCCGTCCCTGGCCTCGATGACGAGTCACGAGGTATGCCGCAGTCAAGCGAACCAGGGTGCTGGTCGTGCCGCGCTCTCCGCTCGCGATGGATGCGGGGTTGTCTGATTCGGGGTTCGGTGCTTTGTTCATCAGGTTTGTGCGGGGAGGAGGGCGAGGCCGCCGTCCAGGAACGCGCTCTCCGCTGTGTTCCTCCGAGAAGGTGCGCATTTTGTTTCTGGCTCCCTGTTTTTATATGTTTTTTATTCCCTCGAACTCGAATTGAGTATTTCGTGTTTATCTCTGTTTGTTGTGGTAATGTAGCTAATAGTTCCGTGTTGTTGGTTGAAGATGAGGGCTCGGGGGTGGAACTGACGGCCAGCTCTTGGGCCAACCGGAGGGAGGACTGGAAGAGGGGTGAGGATCTCAAACACGAGGTACGTCGAGACTGAAAATCTGCTCGGGGCTACCACCTTTGTATCTTTTAAGGCTGGATATTGTTTTCCCTGTATGATGCACCCGGTCGGTAGATCCGTAGATGGCAGTTTGCGCTGTATCTTGTGGTTTCAGTTCAGCTGAATTTACATTACTAGGACCAGCATGTTCGTTATGGCATCCAAGGTTGATTATGGGTATTGCAAGTTTCTTTTGTTGTTACATAGCATCATTACACGAGACACCCGATTAACGGCCAGGATGATCGAACTAGGACCCATCTGTTGGCTGTAGGGGATCATTCCTGTTAGATCCAGGCTTGGTCAGGGTGGCTCAGAGATTGTCTGACAAATTTAATAATAAGATCAGACCACAAACTGACATAGCCTTTTCAAGATAACAGTTGGCTTACCACTCATTGCTCATTTGTTTGAGCTTGCTCTGTCAATGACTTCAAGGCATTGCAACCACCTGTTTTTGGGTACAAACATGCACCACTGTTTTGGTACTTCGTCCCCTTATGTATAATCTACGTAATTTGGCTTATAGTGATGCAATCACGCAATAGCAACTACGTTATTGTGAATTTGTTCCAGAAACTTTTAGTAGTTGCATACACTATATGGTCTTGGGTTCTGTGATGCAGACTCTTTCACCATGTTAACAGACCATTATGCAAGAAGGTTGTGAGGCATCACAGGGAACTACAAACGAACATCTAAGAGTGCTGAAAGATGCAGATTCAGTTCATCAGATAGAATCTGGCCCTTCCATGTTCGATAATGTACATTTCAAGGAAGCACTGAATGCTATGAGGTATGCAACTTTGTGCTTTCTGTAAATTAATATCTTTACTGGAAGATGAAACAAATACAATTGTTCCTGCTTCTGATGATGATGATATTTTCCCTGTAGTCTAGCTGGTAGTGACTGAATAACTATACTGGTTTAATATTAATATTTTGGACTCTTGTGTCGAATCATAACAGTTCTTCTAAAGCGAGTAAGGAGACGCAGACTCCAGCTACTTCTAATGCAACTTATTTGGATGGGCTGACAAAGGATAAAAATACTGAAGCTTCTACACAGAATGAACATCATGCTCTGGATTCTGTGGAGAATTATGAAAAATGTGGGGTATCAATACCAAGAGAAGATTTCATTCAAGTTGATCAACCAGCTGGTGATCCTAATTCTGAGAAGAATGGCAATTTTGTTTCCATGGAAATTACGCTGTCAGAAGAATGTTCCCTTTTCCAGAGCTCTGTGAGTTCTGTATCGTCCTTTAATAAGATAAATGACAGCACGGACACAACTTCCATGAAGAACTCCTTGACCACTGAGGTAACTACTCATGCCACCAGAAAGAAGGTGCTGAAGAACAGTGATTCAGAAATGGAATTCCCAAGCTTGTCTCAGTGGTTGAAGCCTCCAAATCCTAAGAAGCCATTCAGGGATGAGGCCCTTACAGGTGAAAGATCTGCCAAAAGCTCAGATGAAGACAGACCTATAATCGGAATGGTTGCAGCACACTGGAAGGATGAAGAACCAGAAAAGTTAACACCTAAATGGTGGGATGGAAATGGCATCCCCAATTCAACAAATAAGTACAGAGAGGTAAAGTTTTTTCCCTCTCTTGCTTTCTATCACAAGTCAAATAAAATGGTCTTACCTAAAGTAATGTACTGAGTAGGATCAAAAGGTGAGTTGGCATCCAATGTCCTTTGAGGAGCGGCTTGAGAAGGCCTTATCTGAAGAGAAGTTACTTTCTGAAAGGTTTTTATATTTGTCGTCAAACTTTGCATTATATTTTGTTATAATTAATTAAGTTCCCTAAGTTTTGTTAATATCCTTGAGTGCATAGCCTTACTTTTCCCCTCAATGCAGCAATAGGAACTGCTTCAGTGGAAAGACATCTCATTGTTCAGGAATGGAAAGTGATGATAATGATACTGCTGAATCCTGTCTATATGCTGTACATGCCTGATTAATTATCTGTTCACCGAGTAACTGAGGCTCGGTGTAATGGTTTTCTTCTGCTATCCTCCTGACCTCTTTGGTCCTTCTGTAGGTTACCATTCAGATGTAATGTTTCTATTTTCTGTTGTATTTCACTCTTACAATTAAAAGTGAATAGTTCAATATGAATCAACATAGTTGGTTTCAATATTTTTGCTGATAACTTTTATAGTTCTGTTTTGCTTTCAGTGGTCTACTATTTCCTGCCTGCTTAGGATGCTTCATTTTGCTAGTTTAACTATCAGATAGATCTATCCTAATTCGTGAAATGAGTACTTTTTACTTGTTAACTTGCCTTGAAAAGTTGCAAATAAATAACTGAAATGCTCGTTAGCCTGCCCGAAATAATTCTCTTGATTGTCATCTACTTTGCTCGTGTGAAATTTACCTCTTTGTCCTTGCCTGGTGGGTGAGTAGCTGATTGTAACATTCTGGTTTGGACTGTTTCTGGTCCAACACTATTGCCTCATTCATTTTACTTTCTCAGCATTCTGAATATTAAACGAACAATATTGGTTTGCTTTAGCCACGAAGATCAGATTGTCGGCTTACTCAATTATTCAAGCACACTGAAGAGAACACATTAATACTATAGTCCGAATGGTTAACTATCAAGATCCCAAATAATTAAGTCAGATCACAAAATTAACTCGTGATCGCAAAATGTATAAAACACAAAATGTCAATATAATTTTTTTATGATCTGAGTTTTTAGCTTAATGTTTCCTGTGTGGTGGTTTTGTTACTGCATGCTGAGTTTAAAGACTTGTTTCCACCTAAGAGGTCACTTCAGAGTTTGGCGTGCAGAATGATGTCTATGCTGCCTTTTTCGTGCACCTGGTCCTGGCAGTGATCTAATGCGATTCATCTTGGAATGAAGTGCAATCTTATGTTCACTGTCATGCTTCATGTGATTCAGAAACGTTGAATTGCAGTGCCAACTTTGGATAAACTCATTCGATCTCTTTAGGGTGCTGGAGTAGTCAAACTAGACGATCAACACAAGAAACATTGAAAGTGATCCATGGTTTCTTTATGACTAAAACTGCAGGTGGTATATTTGTCCACAAATTAAAAGTCTGCATCTGATTCTGATTATATTGTCTAAATTGCACAGGCAAGCACGCATGGTCAAGCACCAATGCTTTCCATGCGCAGCTTTTAAAGACTTGTAAATATGGTATCAATCTGTCAATGACAATCTTTGTTCAGCTCAATACTAATATATGAAAGTTACAGGGAGTCAAAAAATTAATGGCATGTTGGTTTGATATACTATATGGTGCCAAATTATTGAGCTGTAGATTTTCAATGTTTTCCCCAACAATTGTACTTCAGTTACAAACTTGCTTTTGATGAGCATTGGGTTTTGTGTGTCTTTTGGGAGTAGGAATGATAAAAGCATATGGTTCTCATGTATATCTGACATCTAGCCAGTGTGTGCACAACTCATAACATAGATCGCAAGCAGCCGACAAATATTTAACTGAGCAGCGGCCCCTGGAGCGGGCTCTGCAGGTCAGTGTATCACACATTCAGGTACCTTGTCGGCTAATTCTGTATCTACGCTGAAGTCTGTATAATTCTTAAGACGAAACTAGACACTTCTTCCCTACTGATCAAGCATATCTACAATCATAAAATGCTGTTGATGTGGGATCACTAATCTCCATAAACCTTGCAATCTCTTCCAAGTAGCCGTCCCTGGAGAACTCATTTGCTGCATGGTTCTGTTGGAAGGCAATGGTCATCGCCGCTGGAGTCACCTGCGGCTTCTGCTCCGGCACAGTCAAGGAGTTCAAGTTGAACCATTGCTGGCTGTGCAGGCTATCCCTGAGGAAGCAGCTGCTGCCGGCGTTCAGCATGTTCACCTGATGGCTGCTAACGTGCTGGTGGTGGGATATGCCCGGGGCAGTTACCGGCAGACGGTTCATGTACTCGTCCCTGCTGCCGTCCGATTCGAAGCTCCCATTGTTGGAACTCAAGTAGGCGGGCGGCGGGGTGTTGCTACCCGCAGCCGCCGGCTGCCTCCACACCTGTTGCTGCTGCTGCTGCCTCCTATAGGTGATGTTCCTCTTGAAGATCCGGCAGATGGTCCAAACCTCCTGCATTTTCACACACACCAGCACTACATCATTTCTTTGTGGTGCCATCGCGCAAATTGACGATCGATGCGCTGTGAACTGGTGGACACGGAGAGCATGGAGCTTACAGCTTCTTGCATGCTCGGGGAGGCGCTGTTGGCGGCGGCGGCCATCGGGAGGCGGAACTCGTGCATCATCCAGTCGGTCTTGGTGCCCTTGCCGGCGCTTCCGCGGTAGTACACGAGGGACTTCTTGAGCCCGATGGACTTGCCGGAGCTGGTCGCGGAGTAGATCGGCCGATCGATGCCCGTCGCCTTCCAGAACCCGGAGCCGGTGACCCTGTTCGGCCTGATGCTGTTCCGGTACTTTCTTCCTCTCAGGCAGAAGAAGTACCATTCCTTCTCGCCACCAGCCGTGCTCGCCTCTGAAAACAATCAGTTTGCAAAATTGAGATGGTTGTGCGCCTACGAAATTGAGAAGAACTAAGAGCAGGTACGGAATGGCATGTGTGAGCACTTACTAGGGAGGTCCCAGGGGTCATGCTTGTAGATGTCCATCTCCTTGATGATCTCGACGCTGAGTGGCTTCCTCGCCACCTTCCGCCGGAGGTAGAACGAGACGAGCTCCTCATCCGTAGGGTGGAACCGGAACCCCGGGAGCACCACGTCGTCCTCCTCCCCGTCTCCTGCCGCCATCAGTGCTTCTCCGTCGCTTTTCACCTTGTCCAAGCTTACTGCTTCCCTTGCGAACTCCTTAGCAACCATTACCTTCTATGCTCTACTGTCTTAATTTCTTGCCTTCTTCTAGCTGTAAATATTTTGGCCGGACTTTGATGCTTGCATATGATTTTCTTGTCGATGCAATATCGTGGAGACGTATACCTTGATCTCTTGAATTGGCTCTTGCAACAAGGAGATAGAGTTATGAGCATCTATGGATAGTGGTCGTCACAGTGGCTTCCATGGCTAGTGCAGCTATATAAAGGGTGAATCGATCCATGACATGGTATCAATTTTTTCAAAGGGGTGTGTCATTACTTTGGTCCAAGTCACTAGGTTTGAATTCTCTCACAGACCATTTTGACAAATCTTTGGGCCCATCAGCTACGTACTGCAGCAATAATGGCAGTAAAAATAAAAATTAGTGGGTTTAGGATTTGGATTGTGGTTCGTGTCTCGAAAGCTACGTGCAACTTTGGCGCCTGTGGGGTTTGTAGCCATGCAGCACTAGCTAGCTGTGCCACGTCCAAGTAAGGCTGCTGAGAAATCAAAAGTAGCTGAGCTCAGGGTTGACTGAGCTTCGCACTTGTCCTGTTGAGATGAGAAAGGAATCTCAATCTCTTCAGATTATCCTTATCAGGCTGCTATACTAATGGAGCTTGTCTTCAGTAGTTTCAGGAAAAACTACACAGTTACGCAACATGGTAGTACGAGTCATTCTGCTGCAAATAAATAATCCTTTTGGATTGGCAATTCATGGTTGACGCTCTTGACAGAATATAACAATAAAACATCTTCGAGAAGGTCCATAATGTGCATGATGGCAACCTGATGGAACTTGAGACAAGCGACTGGTGCGAATTCCGAACACCATGAACCTCATCTTCTTCTACCGTCGGACCAGGTCTCAGCTGCCCGTCTGTCTCTGCCTGTCTCCTGTCTCCTTACTCCCTCCCCTACCGGCGGCCAGCCCCACCGCCGCGGCCACCTCCGCATCTGTTATCAAAATTTCAGCCGTCAATGCACGCGCAGGGGATTAAGAGTTAATCTTTGATCACAACATTTTTTAAGTTGCATCTCTAATCCTGATCCGCCCACGTTTTCTAATTTGTCGCAGAATTACATAAAGTAGACAGGCTCACGTAGGACATGATCTTATCAAGATTCTTTAATTTGCGCCGTTTCTTTTTTCAAGAAAACGTGCGTGACATGTATCGTATTAAGAGGAGAGACAGAAACGAAAACAAATGACCATCCTGCCGGTCACACAGCTAATACAGGGCGCCTAAAGGCACACCGACTGGCAAGGTCCGACCCAAGAAACATAACACTAATTACAAAGAAAACAAACTACGACCAAGCGGTCAAGCCCGCTCGGTTCCACCAGTTAGCTTGCTCTCAGAAATGATCCACCAACACATGTGAAAGCATCCGACGCTGCCTGAAAACACGGTCATTACGCTCTAGCCATAGCAGCCAGATGGTGAAAACCACAAGCGAGTCAAAGGAGCTACGTCTCTCCTTACACACCACAAGCACCGTTTCTTGGAATGGGTATAAGAATAACCCGTTTCTTAAGACAAAGGCGCCGCCATTTGGGAACCCGGAATATCTACCGTTCCCATAAAAGAGTAGAGACTATGCAAGCAAGACGGTACATGGCTGGATGTCCCTGTCGTCTTAGTACAGTATGCTGCTAGCAGCAATACTGTCTTAATTTTGGAAGAAACAAGTTTATGATTTATACATGTTACATATTCTTCTTGAAAAAGTAGTCAGGTTTGAAGCCATTTTTGTATACAGCTAGGTCCTTGAGTCCAATTTCTGTTGTTCTTTTTTCCGATGTCTAGGAGTGCAGATCCGAGAGTGTCGTGTCGAGGAATAAAACTGTGGTTCAGAGGTAATCAATACCTTCGGATTCGGTTGCCGGAGTCGTGAAAGGCGATCCGGCCATCTGCCCTTTGTCGATGCGGTCTTTTGCGCTAGAGCAGCATCGGTCGGTGGCAAGGGCAGTGATGTAGAAGTCACGGCGACGTTGTCGATCTCTCGGTGACGGTGGTCGTCGTGGCGGTGATGGCGGTGGTGCTTCCCGTCGGCACAGCGCCCCCTCACAGATCGGGTTTAGATTTGTCGATGGGGTGTGGCGGTATGGACGAACTCGGTGTGAGTACCGACCGGCTCCCACCTCTATTTATTGTGACGCTGGCGACAGAGGCTCACCAGCCATAATGAGCTGGCCGCCTCTGATCAAGGCGCGATTAGGTCAAAGACCCATTTAAGCCATTTGACTAAAACGGGTAGAGATTAATTTTTAACATTTTTTCCTTTGATTTTACCTTATACTTTTATCTTTAATACTTTTTAACTTTACTCATTCTATTACAATTAATGCATAGAACTGTCTTATCGTCACGATCAATCGCCGATAGATTTAACACCTATAATATATTTTTCTGTTCTAAAATAGTTACTATACATTTAGACCATCTTTTAGTACAAGAATCACAAGCTTTCCTTTAAACTCATGCCGGCAACATGTTCAATGAATACTTTGCGTGGAAAGCCTTTAGTAAGCGGATCCGCTAACATCTTTGCGGTACTTATATGCTCAAGACTTATGATTTGATCTCAAACTTTATCTTTCACAACATAGTACTTTATGTCAATGTGTTTGACAGTATCACTTGACTTATTGTTGTGTGCATACGTTACTGCAGGTTTATTATCGCAGTACAACTTAAATGGTCTATAGATGTCGTCAACCACTTTTAAATCGGATATGAACTTCTTAAGCCAGTTCACCTGCCCCGTAGCCTCATAACATGCAACAAACTCGACATACATTGTAGACGATGTAGTGACGGTTTGATTTGAGCTTTTCCACGAAATAGCTCCTCCAACAAGAGTAAACACATATCCGGATGTGGACTTTCTATCATCTCCCGCATAATCAAAATCTGTGTACCCCACTATATAGAGTGAATCTGATCTTCTATATATCATCATAAGGCCTTTTGTTCCTTGCAAATAACGTAAGACTTTCTTTATCAATTTCCAATGTTCTATTCCAAGATTACTCTGGAATCTGCCAAGTAACCCTATAACAAATGCTAAGTCAGAGCGTGTACATACTTGAGCATACTGTAAGCTTTCGACAACTGAAGCAGATGGAATCAATTTTATTTGATCGATCTCATACTGGTTCCTGGGGCATTGAAAATCTACATATCTGTCGCCTTTAACTATTGGTGCAGGTGATGGACTACATTTATGCATAACATATTTCTTCAAAACTTTCTCTATGTATGCTTTTTGTGACAGTCTCAATACCTCTTTGTTTCTATCTCAGTGAATTTCAATTCTTAGAACGAATGAAGCTTCACTAAGATCTTTCATATTAAAGTTTGAAAACAAAATCTTTTTTGTCTCTTGAAGCAGACTGACGTCACTAGCAAGCAGGATATCATCCACATACAGGATTAAGAAGATAAATTTTTTATCTTTAAACTTTGAATAAACACAGTTATCCTCTATATTTTCTTTAAACTCAAATTTTCTTATTGTACTGTTAGACTTCAAGTAACACTGTCTTGAAGCTTGCTTTAATCCATAAATTGATTTCTTTAGACGACATACCAGTCTTTCATTTTCTTTCACGATAAAACCTTTCGGTTGCGCTATGTAAACATTTTTCTTCAAATCTTCATTGAGGAATGCTGTCTTTATATCTATCTGATGTAACTCTAAATCATAATAAGACACTAGTGCCATTATGACTCTGAAGAAATCTTTATATGAGACTGGAGAAAGTCTCATTGTAATCAATCATTTGTCTTTGCGTAAAGCCTTTTGCCACGAGTCGTATTTTATATCTTTTTACATTTCTTTGAGAGTCAAGTTTTGTCTTATAGACCCATTTACAGCCTACTGTTTTACTTCCTTTAAGAATTACTTATAAGTCCTAGACTTTATTAGTCTTCATGGACTTCATTTGTTCTTCCATAGCTTCAAGCTATTTTGAAGAGTTTTCACTTTTTATGGCTTTTCCAAATGAGGTAAGATCATCCTCTATTTGAAATTTTTCTGTCTGATAAACTTCATAGTCATTAGGAATAGCTGATCTTCTTACTCTTTGAGATCTCCTCAGGGCCTCTTCATTTTGTACATTTTCTGTTTAAAGCTATTGTTGCTCTCCCTCACCTGTGACAATGGGTTCTATTGAATCCTGTAGAACAGGTTCCTCATTCTTATTCATTGTTGCCATAGGAGAAACAATAATAGGTGCTTGCACCACAGTATCTCGCACTGTCGGTGCAGCGACAGCAAGTAGTGAGAAGAATAGCTCTTGAATCATCGAAGTAGGCGCATATGCCCGCTTCTCTTTAAGGTCAATCTCTCGAGCTACCATACTCCCCCTCATCATCTCATCCTCTAAGAAGACAGCGTGTCTCGTTTCTACAAACTTTGTATATCTGTCTGGACAGTAGAAACGATAACCTTTTGACTTTTCAGGATAGCCAATAAAATGGCAACTTACTGTTTTAGGATCAAGTTTCCCAATATTTGGGTTAAATACTTTAGCCTCAGCTGGGCTCCCCACACTCGTAAGTGGTTTAATAAAAGAACTCTTCCTGTCCACAATTTATACAGTGTTTCAGGCACTGACTTACTTGGTACTCTATTGAGAATATGGATGGCGGTTTTTAACATCTCCATCCACAAACTCAATGGCAGCGTGGAATAGCTCATCATGCTTTGCACCATATCCATCAGAGTACGGTTATGTCTTTCAGCTACTCTATTTTGCTGTGATTCACCAAGTGTAGAATACTGGGCCGCTATGCCATTTTACTGTAAGTACCTTGCAAAAGGTCCAAGAACTTGACCATATGAGATGTACCGACCGTAGTGCTCCCCCTCACGATCGGATCGGACTATCTTTATCTTTAAATCGTGTTGGTTTTTAACTTCAGCCTTAAATATCTTAAATTTATTCAAAGCTTCATTTCTTTCTTTGATTGGATAAATATATCCATATCGGGAGTAATCATCGGTGAATGTTATGAACGAGTCATAACCATCTATACTCTTCACAGAAAAAGGACTACAAATATCTGTGTGAATAATTTGTAGAACTCCTGTGCTTCTTTTTGCATCTTTCTTAATTTTCTTTACATATTTTTCTTTGATGCATTCTCTGCATTGTTCTAAGTCTGAAAACTCTAGTGAAGAAAGAATATCATTTTTAACTAGTCTTTCTATTCTCCCCTCGAAATATGGCATAAACGACAGTGTCATAATTTCGACGACGCATCGAAAGTTCTTTTTTGTTTTCTATTTTCATTGATAGACGAGGATTCATTTATCTCGCACGCAACGTTCTCATTATCGTATACGACATTCACATCATCACGTAGTGATAACAAATAAAGCTCATTTTGTAATATGGCAAGATCAACACATTTTTTATTAAATATTATTTCACACTTGCTATTTTTAAAAATAACAATCATAACCATCATTGTCCAAATATGAAACACTTATCAAATTCCTCTGTAGAGAGAGTACATAGAGAACATCTCTAAGTATAAGAGTAAACTATCAGCTAGCTCTAATGAAAGATCATCAACGACTTCAACTTCTGTTTGGACTCTATTTGCAACTTTAATGCATCTTTCTCTTCTTTGCGTAGTCCTCGTCGAACGAAATCTCTGTAAAAAATTTGCAACATGAACAGTTGCTCCAGAGTCAATCCACCAAATAGATTTCGAATATTGCACATACAGAGATTCATTTATAAAGATAATAATATTCTCACCTTTTTTTTATGATCATCTTTAAATAAGAGGAACAATTCTTCTGGTAGTGTCTCGTTTTCTTGCAGTGAAGACACTGGTCTTTGTCTACTGCAAATTTATTCTGTTGAGGCTGATGGACAGGGGCTTTTTCTTTGTTCTTTGAGGAGTAACTATTAAAATTCTTTTTTTTGTTGTCCTTCATATAGTATATAGAACTACCATGTGAAGATTTAATTCTGTCCTTCTCTTGCATATACATAGCTATGGACTTTTTCAAGTCCCATGTTTCGGGTTGCATATTGTAGTTGACAACAAAGGTGTGAAACTCTTTTGACAAAGAAGCAAAAATCAGATGGATAAGGAGCTCATCCTTGAGACCCAGATCTCTGATGCCATCGTTACTACCAGAGTACTTTTCTGTGACAAATTGTTTAATCACTTGTGTAGCATATGTCTTTGAAGAGCCAGTAAACTGACTCTTTATTATTTTAAGGTATTCTGTGACAATGTCACACTCTGAGATTGAACCCACAATTGCAGACTCAATTGTGTTTTTTATCATAGCCATACACTTTTTATTGGCTGTGGTCTATTTTCTATGCTGAAGGTCATAAAATATTTTTAAAAGAGCATAGTCCTTCTGTCTAATCTGCTAAGCAGCCTCAGCATCATTTTCTTTTCTCACTGGCTCCTCAGGCTCAGTGGTACATGCTGTGATGAGAACTCAGTCCACCTCAGTTAAGATAAATGTTAGATCTATCTTTTTCTTCCACTCTCCATAGTTGTCACCCTTGAGAGTGGGTATTTCTTTGATACAACTCATTAAGTTGTATCCATCTGTAAATAAATCAAATAAAGTGAGAACATAATAACAGTAAAATTATATGTTTTATTTTTAATGTTGGTAAAAAATATGACACACAATTTTATATTATACATTAAATCTATGTCACCGTTGGGCAAAAATAGAAATAATACATAAAATATCAATTACAAAAATTATAATACAGTTATTATCAACGTTGGTCAAAAAATAACAATATCATAATTGTCTAGAATTTATTACTATTTTTTCAAAATTAAATTCTCTATTTGGTTCGAATTTAATAATGAAAATAATTTTTTTAAGTACGCAGCAGAAAATAATTGTCTTTAATTTTCAGAGGTATTTACTTTATTTTTCTGTTCTGTCAAAATTATCTCGTTGGTTCAAATTTTGACAGATTTAATTAAGCTAAAAATTAGCAAAATCATCTATTAAAAATTCCACTGTAAAACCAAAATTGGAAAAACCTTTGAAATTGGGCCCTTTTCCAATATTTGGCCCACTGTAACAGTGCACGCGCGCGGCCCGCCCATCGGCGCGGCCTATCTGGCGCGAGCCCTTTTTTTTTGCTTTCTTTTCTTTTGGGCCCACCGTGTCCCATCACGCGCGGAAATAAAAGGGCAGCGCCTCGCGCTGCGCCGGTCAAGAAACCCTAGCCCTCTTCATTTCACCACGCGCCGCGGGTTTCGGGAGCTGGCGGCGGCGGCCCGCGCGCTCCGCCGAAATGGCC
>BCLG01001091.1:44099-55501 GCA_001602295.1 Zoysia matrella | reverse complement strand
GCCCTTGGCCGCGTGCTGGCCTTGCGCCGCTAGGGGGGAAGCCGCGAGCCGTGCGGTTTCTCCCCGTTCTTTTTACAAATCTTTCGCGGAGTCCTAGGGGCTTCGCCACAGTGAAGGCCGACCGATGTACGCCGTCGGCTACATTTTCTTCTTTTAGGTCTTTTTTGTGATGTGCTCGTGGGTAGGGTTCCGACGAGCTCTTTTCCCTGACTCGTCGAGATCCATCCTTAGAGCTGGCTCTGATGCCAATATTATTTTTTTTTCCGGTGTTTAAGAGTGCAGATCCGAGAGTCTCGTGTCGGAGAATAAAATTGTGATTCGTAGGTGATCAATATCTTCGGATCCGGTTGCCGGAGTGGATCCGGTTGCCGGAGTCGTGAAAGGCGATCCGGCCATCTGCCCCTTATCAATGCGGTCCTTTGCGTTAGTGCAGCATCGGTCGGTGACGAGGGCAGTGGCGTAGAAGTCACGGCGACGTCATCGATCTCCCGAACGGCGGTGGTGCTTCCCGTCGACACAGCGCCCTCTCATAAATCGAGTTTAGAGTTTGTTGGTGAGGTGTGGCGGCACAGATGAACTCGATATGAGTACCGGCCGGCCCTCACCTCTATTTATTGTGGCGCTGGCGACAGTGGCCCACCAACCATAATGGGCTGGATGCCTCCGATCAGAGCACGATTAGGTCAAGGATCCATTTTAACCGTTGGGTCAAAACAGATGGAGATCAATTTCTAACAATTTCACCTCAGAAATGTACCCGAGATGAATCCAGGAGAAAAAGGTAGTCAGGTTTGAAGCCATTTTTGTTTCATCTTTCCGAGCAGCCTGTCCTTTTGGACTAATCTTGTGGATGTTTCACGTTCCATGATGAATTGCATACTTTTATAAGAGATCCTGTGATCCAAAATGTAGGACAAAACACTATGTTTTGGCATGTTGATTTGTAGTCTAGTGTTTGGTAACTTTGAAATTTTTGTACTTCAGTTATTTAGGGATAAGATCAGTCGTAGATCAGTATTATTTAAAAAAAACAATGGGCAATTAAGGAGAATAGTCAAGGCAATGTGATAAACAATCATTACAGAAATCAATACAAGGTCACACGAGAAGAATCCTCGCCTATTACTCGTACAACTCAAAGGCCACCAGCTTTTTTTTTTCTTTGTGCAGTTTGAAGAATCCATAACTGTTGAAAGCTTAGCATCAGCGGACACAACTTGCATTATCAGGACTGATTGGACTTGGAATGGTTCAAAATATATTTTAACCGATGACCATGCGCTTCCATCAAGGATTCAGAATGTCACTGTGAGCTCTGAAGAAATTAAAGGTGCAGGTAAAAAAACGAGCATAAGCACACATCATGCGTAACATCTGAGGTCGATAGTGTGCAGGTTAAGAATCTTAGAAACCTGAATTTGATCAGGTGTAGAAAAGCGACCACGGACAGTGGATGTAGGAATTGGCAGACATCATACATGGTTCATAGGTAAGAAGGACTGTTCCTTTCAAGAATTCAAGTTGGCCAGAATGTACAGTAGTTAGAAGATCCAAGAGAACAGACCACACTGTTGGCAGTTTTCCTGCTGGTCCAAGGGATAGATGACAGTTGACTTAATGGTTCTTCCTTAAACTGAGAAAGAACCATTAAACTGAGGAGTTGAAGTTTGAATTCAGTTCTTTCTAGTACTATTACTAGTCAATTTGCCAGAGAGATGTGAGCGCTGCAAATGCCTGATAAGCTATGCTTAAGAGAAGCCTAATTCGACACCACTATAATGTTCATGACAAGGGTATGTTTGGTTTGTGACCCATAGTTACTTTACCAAAACATGGTAAAGTCAAATTTCAGGCAATGCCAAATATTTGGTAAACTAGTGTTTGGATCTCAATCTTATCAAAATGTATTCTCTTATGTGTATGACATGTGAAACATATCATATATTTTTATTATTTTTTTATTATACTTTTTAATTATTATATATTCAATCTGGTCTAGTTTTGTAGCATTAATTATAAGGAGTATGTTAATCAAAACGGATTAAAAATCTGATGTAACATTTAAAAGATATTATCGTTTAACACTTGTAAATCTAAAAAATAATGCATTTAATAGATCCAGTAAGATGATGACACGTCGTGGAGGGAGGGGGCTGCCGCTTGCCAAAGTTTGGCGTGCACTTTTCTCGCCCCCGTCGCGCCCGCGTTTCCGCTGGAAATTGTACTGTTGGTGTTACCACAAAATTGGCTGCTACTGTATTTGGTTTGTTTCCAAGTGTTGAAAATGCCAACGTAAATTTGGTAACTGTAGTACAATTTCTAGCGGAGAACAGTAAAACCAAATCTCTCTGTTTCTTGTTTCAGAATCGCACTAAACGATCGATTAATATCGAGTTATTTAATTCTCCAGAGAAAAACTGCTTAAGCATGGGCAACAGTTGCAAAACAGAACACAACGAAAACATTTTTTTTTTCAAAAAAGAAGGAAACTGAAAACCGTTGCTCGAGGTTACGCACCACTGATAATCAAGTCCTCCATAAACTAAGTCAAACTAAGTCATTTTTGTGATACTATGTTATCGGCTTATTATAAGTGTGCGTAACTTGGTGATTAGATCACACCGGCAAGCAACAAAATTAAACAAGAGACAACATGTCGGAACTTCTGAATCTTTACTGTAAACTAGTCTCAATGTGCATGCTAATACTAGGGTTTATGAAAAAATATTAACTTAAAAATAAAATATTAATATTAAAATAAATTTATTTTATTTTTCAACAATTTTTTTTAATCTCATATATTTGTTCTGAGTAGTTGTGTTTTGTTATTAACTAACAATAGTTCGTGTAGACTCAACATCTGAGAGATTCGAAAGTGTTTATACAGTGAGATATTTTATTTGTCAGATTTGTAAAAACAAATAACTCTGCGTGTATTATCTGTGTACACGTAATCTAACTCATCTCTGTTGAAGATATTTTATCGTGTGTAACTAGAAAAGAATAACTGTGGTTTTTAAAAAATAGATAGATAGATAGATATAGATATAGATAAAAGATATAGAGATAGACAGATTTAAGGTTTCGTGCTTTTAGATAAATTTGACCACATAGATTAGGACTATGTATTCTACTAAAACTTTCCCGTAGGAGTCCTAATTTAAATCCATCGTTTTACGGCACTCCCCTTTGGTCTCTTTACCATATGTAGATACAACAGTACATACTACCATTACTCGTATTGCACACATCGCCTCATTAAAACCTTTATATAAGAAATTTTTTTGGAAAAAATTCATAAAGGTAAAAGAGTGCAATGATTAATCTCATACTACAACTTATTCAATCGCTATTTTATGCCTCTCAAACTCGCAAAGAAACAATTAAAGCAACAAAATAAAAAAACAAAGGACTTCAGAAAGGTTTCATGCGGCGGAGCAAAGAGGCCATATCGACCTCATGCAAGCACGCCCACCCGTCTCCTCTCAGACGCTCGTCATCCAGCCTAGCCGCGCAGAGCAAGACGACCTTCTTCGTCACCAGGCTGAGCTGCACGAGGCCGACCCAGTCGATCCAGAAGACCACGGTGCCGCTCCTCTCCCCGAACGCCTTGAACCCTATCGGCTGGTACGTGGCCAGATATGAATTGAGCTGCCTCTTCATCTCTCGCCTGCGGACCACCACCTGTCGGCTCCACACGTTCGAGCCCTCGCCGGCCTCGCCCGGCCCCGTCGCCAGAGTCCACATCGATATCGCCGAGCGGTCCGCGACCAGCAGGCTTAGCGTCCTCTTCGTCGTCGACGACGCTTCGTCCTTGGTGGTGGCGACCAGCATGATGCCGTCGTACGGCCTCCAACGCTGCAAATTTTGAAGACAGTCTTCCGGCAGCTGGATCGCCGTGGCCTCTGCCGTGTCGGAGCGCACGGCGAGGATAGCCATAGGGACGTTGTTGAGGGGATTATACGCATTCAAGTGGCAGAGCCAGTGAACGGTGCTCCCGATCACGGCCGCCGGGGCTCCACACACCTTGTTGTAGGAGACATGGCCGACGACCGGACAGGAGTGGACATGGCGGGCACCTCCCCATTCGCCGTCCTGTGGCGAGAAGGTCTGTATCCGTAGCCTTCTGTCCAGGATAAGTAGCTTGAACGAGTGGCCGGCGGAGGCACCTTCCATGGTCAGCAAAGCGGGCCGGTAGAACCCGCCGCCAATGGCACCTCTGACTTCCATCTCAGGAGGACGGGAGATGACGTCGCCGGTGAAGACGCCGTAGACGAGTAGCTCGACCTTCCGGACCCAGCTATATCCCCCGTCCCTGTTTCTCTCGTGTGCCTTGTTCCGCCATAAGACGAGGACGCCGTCGCAGGAGCACGCGGGCTCGAACGAGAACATGAGGCCGCCGTCGATCCGGGGGCGCCGGGATGGATTTACCACGATGTCATCGTTGATGCTGCCGTCGTCGTACCAGCTGCGGACCTTGTAAGAGACGCCGGCGAGGCAGGCGGGGTCGAAGCCGCCGTTGGCCGCCGCACGCATGACGGCGAGGTCGTTGAGGATGGCGTGGCGGAGGGGCTTGCAGGTGGCGGCGCAGCGGACGACGGTGGCGACATCGCACGTGCGCGCGGTGATCTCGAGCAGGAGATCCTCTGGCAAAGACGGCGGCGGCGGCGACATCGTCGAAGCGTCGCGTCCCCGGCCTTGTGGCTGTCGTTGGATTGCCTTCGCGTTTTTTGTTCGTAGGCAGTTTCCATCCTTGTTCTTATATAGTAGGTCTGCTGGTGATTGATTCCAGCCTGCTCCGAATCGAAATCGAGTTGAGTTCCGAGCGTTGCGGGCCAACGGGGAGATGATTGATTGAATTAGAGTCGGATATGGGTTGAAACCCAAACAAAAACTGACAATACCATCGTTTGGTTTGGAATGAATGCAAAATCTCACTAATAGCGACGATCCCGAGATCTTCTCGCGGAACGCGGCCGGCGTAGCGATGCCATGTCTACGAACAAATGTTAGAGCATCTCCAAAATTTCACCGTCCCCAATAACTTCTCCTAAATCAAACTAATCCCAATGTTCGTGTTAATTACAGTTTAAAAAAATATTAACTTAAGATCTTATATATTTGTTGCAAGTAGTTATGTTTTATTAACTAATAATATTTTATGTGAGCCTAATATGTAAAAGATTCAAAAGAGCTCATAGTTAAATTTGTAAGAGGTGTCTCTAAAATTTGTAAAAAAATAACTTTGAGTGTATTTTTTTATGCACGTTTGTCTAACCATCTCTGTTGAGAATATTTTACCATATATATATATATACATAAAAAAATTTTACTTTTTAATTCCTAAATCAAATTATGAATAAAAAGTGTTAAAAAATCACCTCCAATAACTTTTCTAAACACATCTCTGCTTTCTAGACCCCTCAGAAATCCCTCTGTCCGGAGGTAGATTAAAAAACTTTTTGAAATCCTCAATCGCGTTTCTTATGCAATTAACCGTGAGGCCGTTTGTTAATTTAGCTTAAATTTAAACTATATTTGAACACATTCAGGTAAGCTATTGGAGAAGATAATTAAAATAGGTCTAAATTTTTTTTTGCTAACCCCAAAAAACACCTTTTGGATTATGTTTTGAGAGGATGTTGGAGATGCTAAGGGCATCTTTAATAGTCCCTTATTAATTTCCTCTAAATTAAATTATAAATAATTGGTGCAAAAATCTCTTTCCAACAACTCTTCTAAATACTTCTCTACTTTCGAGAGTTCTCAGAAATCCCTTTATTTGGATGTAGATTTAGAGAATTTTTGGGATCTGAGGAACCTCCTCCGACAGCTCTCCTAATTAAACAGCTCCCTACTTTTTGATGTCCCTAAAAATCCTTTTGTCTCGAGGTAGATCTCAAAAACTTTTTGCGGTCCCCAATTATGCAACTGACCGTGGGACCGGTTGTTGACTTAGCCCAAATTTAAACTATATTAGCACACATTTAAAAGAGCTGTTGAATGCGGTAATTAAAATAGACCTCAAATTTTTTTTTGACTGACCAAAAAACACTTTTTGAAGTGACATTTTGAGAGAACTGTTGGAGATGCTCTTAGAGCATATCTCCAATAGTCTCCTACTAACTCCTTCTAAATTAAATTATAAGTAATTAGTGTAAAAATTCTCTTCCAACTTTTTTGGTGCAGTTTGGTGTATTAAATATTCTACCACTTGGTTTTGTCAGAAAGATAAGTATACTGTTTGATGTCTGAACCACTGGTACGCAGCACAGCACTACAGTTGAGACAACTTTTTTAAAAACTTCCTGTCCAACCAAGACATAATAAACCAGTTCTAAAGTATGCCCACAGCTCTCAAAGCCGCTGCAAATAAGCATCCGCCTTTTCTGTACGTACGTGGTTCCTGGTGGTTTTGACAGCAGCACTCTAAAACATTGGCATATTGTGGAATCTTAGCAACAGCAGATGCAACTAGCATTTTTAAGATGAACTTTGACCACCGTTACTGATTAGGCTTGGAATAGTTCAAATTAAATATTTTTTTACATGATCACATGCTTCCATCAAGAATTCGGAATGCCATTATGAGCCCTGAAGTAACTAACGGAGAAGACTGCAGGATAAAACAAAGAGCATAAGCACACAGCATGCGTAACATATGAGACTTAAATTTGATCGGGTGTATAACACAGGCCACATAATTGGCCAGAATGTGTGCCTATCAATCTGCAGTTCTTGCAACAGCAAAGACATGAGAATTTCAGTTTACTCTACGACTGTTTTTAGATCTGATTAGCTCAGTTTTGAACATGATTTGCTTGGCACACCGTGCATGCTGTTCTGTTCTTTTCTTCAGCCTGCGCAGCCATGCCAGTACACAGTAGTTAGAGGAAATGCAGTCCATGAGGACGGACCACACTGTTGGCAGTTCTCTTGCTGGTCCAGGGGATATATGGCAGTTTAGATGCTGCAAATACAGCTGACTTAATGGTTCTTCCTTAAACTGAGGAGTTGAAGTTTGGATTCAGTTCTTTGTAGTGGTGAGTGTTGTGATCTTTTCTCTGGGTCTAGAGTGTAGATCTGAGAGTTTCTGTGTCGGTAACAGATCTGTGGTTTAGAGGTGGTCAATACCTTCGGATCCGGTCGTCGGAGTCGAGAAAGACGATCTGACCATCTGCCCTTTATCGGTGCTGTCCTCTGCGTTAGGGCAGCGTCGGTCGGTGAAGAGGGCAGTGACGTAGAAGTCACGGCGACGTCGTCGATCTCCCGATGACGGCAGTCATCGTGGCGGTGACGGCGGTGGTGCTTCCCGTCGGTACAGCGCCCCCTCACAGATCGGATTTAGAGATGTTAGTGGGATACGGCGGTACGGATGAACTTAAGTCTTAGTTCCGATCGGCCCCCACCTCTATTTATTGTAGCGCTGACGACAAGAGCCCACCAGCCATAATGGGTTGGGCACCCCTGATCAGAGCGCGATTAGGTCAAAGACTTATTAAGACTGTTGGGTCAAAATAGGTGAATATCAATTTCTAACAGTGAGTTTGCTTGAGTTGAGACCAGTGAGGCTGTGACCGCTACGAACGCTTGATACGCTATGCACAAAAGGGAAAGAGGCCCCCCTGAGTAAATTCAAGGGAGCTACAGTACCTGAAATTTGTATAAGACAATCATCGTTGGATCTGAAATCAACGATTCAGATGCATTGCTACAGTATAATGAACAATATTCGATTACCAGTGCATCTGTTACAGAATCAATTAAAAATAATTTCTATTACATTATTAATTGAGGGTGCTGTAAGCACAACACACACGTTATTGTATCAGGTGCTACAGTACCCTGAATTTTCTTCGCTTCACGGGATCTGGATTGAAGCATCGACATCAATACCAGTGCAATGTTCATGAGTAGGAACAGGAAGTTTTGCAGTCATCGATCTGGGGACTTTCTTCTAGTCAGACACCGACCACCCTAAGCTGTCTAATTAAGGTGCAAAAGTCAGAACAAATATAAATATCATCTAATTAAGGCTGTTGATCAGAACATTATCTGTAATCATGTTCATTCCATATTGCAGATGCTTAAACACCATGATTGAAAGCGTCCATAAAATCCATAATAATGAACTTGTGGTGCACACATCGCCTCATTAAAACCTTTATATAAGAAATCTTTGGGTAAAAACTCGTAAAGAAAAAAAGTACAATGCTTAATCTCCTACGATTAATTATTCAATCAATCCTTTACCAATCCTTCATTCTAAAGAGACCTAAAGCAACAAAATAAAAAAACAAAGGACTTCAGAAAGGTTTCATGGCGCGGAGCAAAGAGGCCATATCGACCTCATGCAAGCACGCCCACCCCTCTCCTCTCACACGCTCGTCGTCGCTAGCCGCGCAGAGCAAGACGACCTTCTTCGTCACCAGGCTGAGCTGCACGAGGCCGACCCAGTCGATCCAGAAGACCACGGTGCCGCTCCTCTCCCCGAACGCCTTGAACCGTATCGGCTGGTACGTGGCCAGACCCGAATCTAGCTGCCTCTTTATCTCTCGCCTGCGGATCACCACCTGCCGGCTCCACACGTTCGAGCCCTCGCCGGCCTCGCCCGGCCCCGTCGCCAGAGTCCACATCGATATCGCTGAGGGGTCCGCGAGCAGCAGGCCTAGCGTCCTCTTCGTCGTCGACGACGCTTCGTCCGTGGTGGTGGCGACCAGCATGATGCTGTCCTGGGCCCGGTAGCACTCGTACGGGCTCCAACGCTTCAAACTTTGAAGACAGTCTTCCGGCAGTTGGATCGCCGTGGCCTCCGCCGTGTCGGCGCGCACGGCGAGGATAGCCATGGGGACGTTGTTGAGGGGATTATACGCATTCAAGTGGCAGAGCCAGTGAACGGTGCTCCCGATCACGGCCGCCGGGGCTCCACACACCTTGTTGTATGAGACATGGCCGACGACCGGACAGGAGTGGACATGGCGGGCACCTCCCCATTCGCCGTCCTGTGGCGAGAAGGTCTGTATCCGTAGCCTTCTGTCCAGGATAAGTAGCTTGAACGAGTGGCCGGCGGCGGCACCTTCCATGGCCAGCAAAGCTGGCCGGTAGAACCCGCCGTCGATGCCACAGATGCCACATCTGACTTCTAGCTCAGGAGGACGGGAGATGACGTCGCTGGTGAAGACGTCGTAGACGAGTAGCTCGACCTTCCGGACCCAGCTATATCCCCCGTCCCTGTTTCTCTCGTGTGGCTTGTTCCGCCATAAGACGAGGGCGCCATCGCAGGAGCACGCGGGCTCGAACGGCGGCCTCATGACGCCGTCACAGAAGCACGCAGGCTCGAAAGAGCCCATGAGGCTGCCGTCGATCCGGGGGCGCCGGGATGTATTTACCACGATGCCATCGTTGATACCGCTGTCGTCGTACCTGCGGACCTGGTAGGAGACGCCCGAGAGGCAGGCGGGGTCGAAGCCGCCGTTGGCCGCGGCACGCATGGCGGCGAGGTGGTTGAGAATGGTGCGGCGGAGGGGCTTGCAGGTGGCGGCGCAGCGGACAACGGTGGCGACGTCGCACGTGCGCGCGGTGATCTCGAGCAGGAGATCCGCTGGCAAAGACGGCGGCGGCGGCGCCATCGTCGAAGCGTCCGTCCCCTTGTATCTGCCGTTGGATGGATTGCCTTCGCGTTTTTTGTTCGTAGGAAGTTTTGCTCGTGTGTTTTCCCGTGGTGTTTCCATCCTTGTGTTTTTATAGGCATGCTGGTGATTGATTTCAGCCTGCTCCGAATCGAAATCGAGTTGTCTTCCGAACTTTGCGGGCGTACGAGGAGATGATTGATTGAATTTGGGTCGGATATGGATTGAAATTTGAAACTCAAACAAAACCTGACACAATACCATCGTTTGGTTTGGAATGAACGCAAAATCTCACTATTTACCGTAGCGGTCGTGCTGGTGCAACCGTATAACGACGATCCCCAGATCTTCTCGCGGAACGCGGCCGGCGTAGCTATGCTATGCCTATCAACAAATGTTCCAAAAGCTCCCATTAACTTCTCTAAATTAAATTATGAGTAAATGATGTAAAAATCATTTTTCAACAACTCCTCTAAATATAGGTTTAAAAAATCCTTCCATCCAGAGATAGATCTGAATTTTTTTTTTGAAATTATTAATCTTATCTATCGTGCAACTAACCGTATGATGATTGTTGTTTATTTGGCTCAACCTAGTCACAGTATCCGTGGTGTACGGTCTTAAAAAAATATTAACTTAAGAATTAATATATTAATATTAAAATAAATTTGTTTTATTTTTCAACCACTTTCTTTTTATCTTATATATTTGTTTTGGTAGTTGTGTTTTGTTAATTAAGATCTATGTGATTCTAATATTTGAAAGAGAGCTCATCTATTCGATTTGTAAAGAATGTCTTTAGAGATATTTCATCAGTTAGATTTGTAAAAAAAAATAACTTTAAATATATTTTCTATATACACATAGTCTAAATATGTGTATATAGAAAAGAAAAAAACTAAAGAGTGAAGACAGAGACGGAGATAAATAGGGCTCTAGCTATTTCAAAACGGCTTCGGCTCTAACTTCTTTAAAAAAAAGATGTTTATGGCTTCGGTTACGACCCATTAAAAAATTAGCAGATTGATTTTTTTTTCTGTACAATATCTTATTTTATAAAATTAAATAACATAAAAAACCACGTGGATGATATATATGATTAGGAATGGTGCGACTTGTTGGAGGTTTTGTAGAGATCTGTTAAAGATGCTCTAACACACTCCTTACATACTTGTTGACGTGAGTGGGCAGCATAGGGAATTTTCGTAAAATTTTAGTCAGCAGTTGTGATTGGTTTAATTCAGCAGTTCTTAAAATTTTCGCAACACACTTTACGTAGGTGTAGCGTTTATCCGCGTCACAGCCCAAGTTCGCTCCGGTAGCACGGCCGGCCTGCACAAACTGCACCGTCGAGACCGAGACGACCGGAGCAAGTCCATGAAGACTACTCTCCTCTCCACTATTGCATTGTTCCGTTCTCCTCTGCTGCTACGCGCATTGACCACTCGACACGCGGCAATGCGAGCCCACCTGGACGACGAAGCCCACACACGCCCACGCGACCGGCGACTCCTTCGCGACGAAGCCGGAGCGAAACAACAGCGCAATTTCACAGACGTCCCCCGATTCCAGTTGCACTGACGGACGATCCGCGATCCCAACTCGCTTTAGAAGTTAGAACTCCGGTCGCACCATTCCGCGCCCCGCGCCTGCCAGCGATGAGGGAGCATCAGGAGCCAGCCATGTCCTTCGACGCGTCGATCGGCGAGGACGACCCGCTGCGGGAGGTCCGGTCGGCGGCGCGCCGGCGGCTGCGCGACCGCGTGGGCCCGA
>BCLG01001091.1:10501-44045 GCA_001602295.1 Zoysia matrella | reverse complement strand
CGTCGTGGGCGCGCGCGGTCGAGTCCCCGCTCTTCGCCGTCGCGCACGCCGCCGCCCCGCGTCGCGCGTCGGGGCTCTTCGCGCCGTCCGCGGGGTTCCTCCCCTTCGACGGCGACGACACGGTGCCGTCCACGTCGCTCGAGTTCGTGCCCGCCTCCTCCGAGCTCGCGGTGCTGTCCTCGTCGCGCGGCGTCGCGTGCTGCTTCTCCCTGGCCGACGACGCGTACTTCGTCTGCAACCCGGCCACGGCGGCCTGGACCGCCGTCCCGTCCCCGCCGCGCCGGACCTGGCCGCGCCCCGCGATCGTCGTCCTCTTCGACGCCGGTCTGTACAACTTCCGCGGCGACTACACACTTGTCTCCGCCTTCGAGTCAGCGCCGGGCTCCGGAACCTACTGCTTCTCCGTGTTCACGTCCGGGGCCGGCGAGTGGTGGGTCGCGGAAGCTATCGCTCCCGCCGAGGGCCTCGTCCCCGCGTCGGGCGTGGCTGCCGGCGGGACGGCGTGGTGGCGGACGAGCATCGGCACGGCCGTCGGGTACACCTGGTCCACGGGGCACGTCCAGCTGGCGCTGTGCCCCGGTGACAGCGGCCACTGGGAGATCGGCTCCGCCAGGAACACACTCCACTGCGCCGTGCTCGACGGCAACGACGTCGCTGTCTTCCGGATCGACGCGCGCGGCGGCTGGGAGGAGGCCGCGCGGGTGGCCGTGGCGCAGATTCTGCATTCTTGGAGCCCGCCACAGCCTGTGATCGTGGACGCGGCGGCGGCAGAGGAGGAGGAGCAACCTCAGGCTATTCTTGCAGAGGCGAACAGAGTAAACTACTACCAGTACCACGACGTGCGGCTGCTCCCGTTCCAAGGCGCCGAGGTGGAGGTGGTGGTGCAGAGGGGCAGGCAGGTGGTGGCGTTCGACACGGCGACGCGGCGACGGCGCCGGGCCACACTGCCGGATCCGCCGGAACGCAGGGAATGGAGCGCCAAGGAGTTCGTTGTGCACATCAACACGCTCGCGCTGGTCGCGCCCACCATGCTCTCCCGTGAGCCGGCGCTCAGTCAGCCGCCCGACGGTGGGGTGGCCGCTTCTTCTTGAGCCTTCTAATGACACGCGCTTACTTGCTTTCGTTTTTGCTTCGGGTGAAGTATTAATCAAGCTTGTGCTTGCGCATTTTCTTCCGAGGAAAATAAACTCTGAGCTACTTCTTGTAAATAATTAATCTGAGAATTCTTGTCCCAGTTTATGTGTTGAGTTGTTCACCTTTTTTTAATGCATTTTGATTAAATCGCGGACACTACAAATGAAGGACTTTTTTATCCATGATTCCTGCTGCCTTCCTAGTCACGCGGGCGGTGCATTTGGACGCACCTCCCACCCTTGGTGACGCTTGCCATGGAAGGAAAAGATGTAAAGGGAAAATAAAGCGAAGAGCTTTGGTCGTTAGTGCTTGACGGCTCGCAGTCACCGGTGATTAGGGCCGACACAAAGCATCCACTGATTGGCGAAGCTACCCTATCAACGCCGGCCACGCAAGCACTGCACCATGGGCAATGGCACAAGCTCCAGCGTCCGTTTTAACCATTAAAACCGGTCATCCGTTTGACGAAAACCAGTCAAAAATAGCTTGAAATCGAAAAATCAAAATTTGAAAGAAATTTGATCGAAAATTGATCGGTTTTTTTAATTTATCAAACAGTTTTACTGGTTTATTGACCGGTTTCTTCGGTTTACCGGTTTTCAAATTTTAAAGTTTAAAATCCACTGATTTCACCAGTTTACCACTCGGTTTTACCGGTTTATCGACTGGTTTTACCGATTTTCTAAATTTCAAAATTTTTTATTTATTTTAAAATTTTTAAAATAAAAATTGATCATCTAGTAAAATCGAACCGGACCGATTTCACAAAAAAACTATGAAAATTGAACTAGTTTTCACGATTTTGTTAACTTTAGACCATCCAACGATGCCTCACTAGTCACATCATCATTGACAGGCGCTATTGCTAATTTTACTCTGGCCTCCACCAGTGTGGGCATCAATGCCACGTCTCCTTGTTTCTTGTACTTTTTACTCCGCGTAGGGGGGAAAAATAAGTAAGCACCGGATGAATCTTGAGATATTGATGTCAAATTTTCTATACGAAGCACCAGTAACTACAATGTTAGAAGCTGATGCTTGATGAATATATTAGTTCAAGCAGCGGTTGAAGGAGCACACTGCAGGTGGTCTTAGCGTCACCCCGCACCAACCGCCGGACCACCACAGCTCCGCGTCGTTGACCAAAGTGTACGGCCCATCAAAGGACAAAAGGAAAGGCTATCACAATAGCGGCCCATTAATTTTTTTCACTAGAAGAGGCCCATTGATATTGCATGCACCATAGGACTAACAGTACTCTGTCTACAAGTAACACACCACTCATATAAGAAATTATCCATAATATTTAAATCTACTGATTATAGATATAGTTTGTAAGCAGTTTGTAAGATTTATTTGTACGTGTAGCATTCCTCAAAGAATCCTCATAATTTAAGATTAAAAATTAACGGTATCAATAAAATCGAAAGGATTATGAAATTACTTACACCTGCCATGATCAATCAAACGCCAATAAAATTCCAAGAAAGCTAGAGTCTAATGGCAAGATGCAAGAAGAACTAGTCAACTACGTAAACAGCTGACCCGCCATCGTACCTGTCAAGACCGAATTCCACGTGGACCCACGGTCACCAAGGGTTCCGCAGCCTCGCAACCGACGCCCTGCGCAGATGAGGCGAACAGCAACCACCCGCCAAGACGAGATCGCGCGCGCGCGCTGCTCAACGGAACAGAACACCAACAGAAACAGGGGAGCAGCCAGGGGATCCTCCTCGTCTCCCCTCCCCTGCTATTTTTCGCCCCTCGTGAGATGGCGGCGGGATGAAATAAGCCGCCGTGCGCGTGTCGTGGGGCCGCGGGGGTGACCGCTGCTCGATGTCGTGTCCGGCAGCGGCCGAGCAGCCTGAGCCCCGTGCGTGACCGCTCCACCGCCTCAACGCCGGCCGCGCCGTGGCGGCCGTAGCGGAGGGGGAGCCGCGGACGCCTGCGAACCTGAACGCTCGTCTAACGATTCATGCAACGGTCCAAGTGTTCCCGTACCACGGCATGTCGTCCAACTCTTCGACCGCCCAGCCGGCGGCTCCGTCGCCGCCGAAGAGCAGTCCGTCTCCTTCGTCCGCGCCACCGCCGTCAACGAACTCATCGTCGCCACATGCGAACACGTCGTCCGCTCCGGCGCCGTCCAACACCGGCGCCTCCTTGCCTCCGCCGGCGCCGGCCAGGTCCCACGGCGTTCCATCGTCGTCACCGGTCAAGACTCATTCTCCTCCGGAGCAATCGTCTAGGGCCTCCGGAGCCAGCGGGATACCCCCGTCTCCTTCGTCCGCGCGCCGTGAGGGGACTGTCACGACGGTAGAGGTCGTTTTGGCAGCTGCCGGCGCGGCAGTGCTCCTCGGCATTCTCATCGCCGCCTGCATCTGCTGCTCGAGGTGGACGGCGCCGAGGCGGAGGAGGAAGCCTCACTACCCCATGCAGTTCTACGCAGATTCCTCGGTGTACAGAGGTATAAAAAAAAAAACATTGCTCATAGCGTTGCAATTGCAATCGCCGCCATCTACCTGTGCTTCTTGCTTGATCTTCAATTCCGTCTTCGACGCGCTCCACGGGAGAAGCGTGTAAGCTAAGCAGATTGGACTTGCGTTGCGTATCGTTAATGTTCAGGCAACAGCACGTACTACACGAGCGGACCGCAGCTGCAGTGGCAGAACGACACCGGCACGCCGGCAACGATGAGCGCCTTCGGTCCGGCGGCGAGCGGCTGGCACGCGCCGCAGCCCGACACGACCTCCGACGTGTTCTCCAGCCCGCCTCTACAGCCGCAGTCCCAGCACGAGGCGCTGGGATTCGGCACTGGCACCTTCACCTACGAGGAGCTCGCGGCGGCCACGGGCAATTTCTCGCAGGCGAACCTGCTCGGGCAGGGCGGGTTCGGGTACGTGCACAAGGGCATGCTCCTCGACGGCAGGGTGGTGGCCGTGAAGAGCCTCAAGTCCGGGAGCGGGCAGGGCGAGCGCGAGTTCCAGGCCGAGGTGGACATCATCAGCCGGGTGCACCACCGCCACCTCGTGTCCCTCGTCGGCTACTGCATCGCCGGCGCGCACCGCGTGCTCGTCTACGAGTTCGTGCCCAACAAGACTCTCGAGTTCCACCTCCACGGTCAGTGGCGGTCCCAGCAGCAGCAAAGTGCACAACGTTTTGGCCGCCCCCTGCCATGGATTGACGTGTTTTGGGTTGCAGGGAAGGGGCAGCCGGTGATGGATTGGCCGACGAGGCTGCGCATTGCGCTCGGGGCGGCGAAGGGGCTCGCCTACCTGCACGAAGACTGTAAGCATCCCTTGCTAGCTTCAGCATCTCCATTGTCAGTTAACGATAACAACAAAAGCTCGACCTGTCATGGCCTCATGGGACGATGTCTAAATTTTGTCATTTGGTCATGTAGGCCATCCTCGGATCATCCATCGCGATATCAAGTCGGCGAACATCCTTCTCGACAACAAACTGGAAGCAATGGTAGATGGAGCTCCATGACCCCATTCTGTGTTCTGATCATTTGGCTCCGTTAGTCCGTTTCCGCGGCATCTGACTGCGAAAACACCTGTTTCTTTCTTTTAGGTCGCGGATTTCGGGCTCGCCAAGCTGACTTCCGATAACAACACGCACGTCTCGACGCGAGTCATGGGGACGTTCGGGTACCTTGCGCCGGAGTACGCGTCGAGCGGGAAGCTGACGGAGAAGTCGGACGTGTTCTCCTACGGCGTAATGCTGCTCGAGCTCCTGACGGGGCGGCGGCCGATCAACACCGGTACCGCCCAATCCTTCCAGGAGGACAGCCTTATCGACTGGGCAAGTGCTTCACCCTGACAGATACCACAGTGGCGTTTACTAGCTAGCACAGTTGCGTGCAGTGGCATGATCTGACCTGGGGTTTTGCTCTGCCGTATGCTTCCGCAGGCGAGGCCGGCCCTGTCGCGCGCGCTGGCCAACGGCGACTACGACGGCGTCGCCGACCCGAGGCTCGAGGGCAACTACGACCCCGTGCAGATGGCGCGCCTCGTCGCCAGCGCCGCCGCGTCCGTGCGCCACTCGGCGAAGAAGCGCCCCAAGATGAGCCAGGTACTCGCCGTCGCACAGTCATCGTTCTCTGATCACCGCCATTTCAGCAGCCCTGCTGCAGGTAAGCTGACGCGATGGCAACAAATTTGGCAATGGTGTGGTGCTCTGTGCAGATCGTGAGGGCGCTCGAGGGGGACATGTCCCTTGAGGACCTGAACGAGGGGATGCGGCCTGGGCAGAGCATGGCGTTCGGCACGACGACGGCGGCGGCGGCTGGGTACAAGGCCAGGGCGCCTGGGCCGTACACGTCGGACATGGAGCGGATCAGGCAGGCGCACATCGCGATCTCAGAGTACAGCGGCACGGTCGGCGACTTCGGCAGTGAGTCGTCCTTCGACGACGATATGAACCCGGTGAAGAGGTAGCCGCGGCGGCGGCAGCAGGCGCCGAATCGCTACGCCGTGCGTTCGCGCACTGTCCGTGATGTTGGAACGTCACATTTTTAGCCGTCGCCCCGTTGTCGATTGCGCGTTTGGGTTGCGCAACAACACGGAGTGTAAGCTGTTGGCCTGTTGTACATATCGACTTTAACCACACGACGAGTGTGTAGATGAATACATACCGACACGATATGTACATTGCCTAACAGATCCGAACACTAAGAACGTTCCCAAAAAGTGTCCGTTATTATAATTGCAACTGAAGTTACGTCACATTACAGCGGTAGAGTGCTCAGAGACTCAGGTAAAGAAAAGATTACAACACAGTTATTTATTTTACTGCCGAGCTGCCTGTGAAAGTTCCCAAGCAAAAAGATTTGTGCTCAAACTTGCTAACTCTGACCGCAGGATGAAAACATCACGCGTTACACTTTCGAAAGCACGGTAGTGTCATATGGGGTGGACGGCTTGACCTACACACAAAAGGGAATAAGCCAGAGTATAAGTATATCCAAATTTTATTTGGATATGATAAAAATGCAAACTAGTAAAATAGCAAAATGATTTACAGCGAGATATCTGGCAAGCAAACTTGAAGTGCTGGGGTTGAAGCCCTCAACGGGCTTTCCTTCCATCCGGGATCCATGCAGCTGTTTCCTCACTTGAGAAGCCAGCGACTGAAGCATAAAATTCCAGGAGTAACTTAATCAACATCATGTGTTACGACGGCAATGAAAAAAAAACATACGAGCAGGGGAAAATATGCTATGTGGCACTTGATAGATGGTAGAAAAATGGATCTTCTACTACAATGAACAAATCACAGAACATCATACACGTACCTTGCCTAGCTCAACTCCCCATTGATCAAATGAGTTAATTCCCCATATAAATCCCTGAACTGCAATCCGGTGCTCATAGATGGCTAAAAGCTGAAAGTATATACATTTGCAGTAAAGTTATTGAAAAACAGAAGATGTAAGAATATTGAAAGTACATCAAAGAGTCTTAAAAAGGAACAAAAGGTTATGTGTGAATGGAATAGTGATTTCTCCTTTTTTTTCTCAGACAGTTGCAAATTACATTAAGGCAAACAACAGCTTTTTTTTTCACAATAGCACCATGAAATCACAATCAACAAAAAAAAAAAAGGAGGCAGCACATAGCATGCCCGCAACATGGGAGGGCCCATTGAATTATCCATACAGACAAGATGTTTCCACGGGACCATGCATGTATTTTAGTTTTGAACAAGCCCGTTCACAGATCATAATGCACAAGAATAGAATATCAACAACTTGCAGTTTTAGTTGAGAAAGTGCTTGTTTACTTGGCATACCTGTCCAATCTCATATGCAGATAGCTTAGGAAGCAACAAACTTAGAGATGGCCGATTGCCCTGAAATGTCTGTTCAAAAGATAGACAAAAGAATGCCCGGTCAAAAAGGCTACATCTGTATTGGTATGCATAATTAACCAATTTAAATTATAAGTTATCATCACCTTATGAGGGATAAGGTTCTCCGGGACTTTCTCACTGTGCAATTGTTCAGGAGTCTAATGAAGCATTTCATTCAATAAACAAAACAAAACATTTCATAATAAGAGCATGCAAATCCCAAATATGTCTATCCATTCAGTATTTACCTTTCCATAAGCAAGTGCATCAGGCTGTGCAAAGAAATTGGACATCAATTCATCATGGTTACTCACAGTTTCCCCTATTAAAGATGTATAGCGTAACCGATTGAAAAGGCACTTGAGGATTCACAGTTAACAGAAGCATCAAAAGTTGCAGCAACGAGGATGATACCTTTCAAGTAAATAGGCTGCTGACTTTTTACAACGCCAATAAAATCACAAGGGATAACCCTTCCCTGAATGTTCCAGTATAGCCAAGGTCAGAAATATATAAATCCACAGCAGATGCAAAGATCTATGCTTGGGTTTCATTCATAATTAGAAGCAACAGCAGATTGGCTTCTTATACATTTCTCTCAGGAATTGTTTTCAATTAGAAAATAGCAACTTGGATTGAAACGATGTGCTGGTTACAACAACAACAACAACAACAAAGCCTTTAGTCCCAAACAAGTTGGGGTAGGCTAGAGATGAACCCCCCAGAGACGACTAAAAAGGAGCAACAACCGGCAATCAAAGTTCAGACACGTGAATTGCTAGCCTCCACAAACTCCTATCCAAATCTAACTGCTTGGCGATATCCCAATCCTTCAGATCTCTTTTCACAGACTCTTCCCAAGTCAAGTTTGGTCTACCTCTGCCTCTCTTCACACTATTTGGCCGACTTACCATCCCGCTACGAACCGGTGCCTCCTGTGGCCTTCGTTAAATATGTCCGAACCACCTCAAATGATGTTGCACAAGTTTCTCCTCAACTGGTGCCACTCCTAATCTCTCTTGTATGTCATCGTTCCGGACACGATCTCTTCTCGTGTGGCCACACATCCATCTCAATATACGCATTTCGGCTACGTGTAGCTATTGGACTTGTCGCCTTTTCGTAAGCCAACACTCTGCTCCATATAGCATGGTAGAACGAATTAGTCCTATAGAATTTACCTTTAAGTTTTTGAGGCACCCTACTGTCACATAGGACTCCAGAAGCTTGACGCCACTTCAACCATCCGGCTTTAATTCTATGACTTACATCCTCATCAATATCCCTATCTTTTTTGCAACATTGAACCCAAATAACGAAAAGTGTCCTTAGGGACCACCTGGCCATCAAGTCTAACATCTCCCTCCTTGACTGCGGTAGCACTGAAATCACACCTCATATACTCTGTTTTAGATCTACTAAGTCTAAAACCCTTTGCCTCCAAAGCATGTCTCTATGATTCTAACTTTTGGTTCACCCCTATCCTGCTCTCATCCACTAGCACCACATCATCCGCAAAGAGCATACACCAAGAAGAGAACACTCACGTGGACCTATGCAAAATTCAAAGGTTGTACCATACTAAATTTCCAAGAAATCAGTACGACCAGGATGATAACAAATCAAGCATGCATTACTCAAAAAAAAAAAACAAATCAAGCATATCAAAGAACAAGCACAGATGATTACCACAAAGATTTAACTAAAGTTAACTTCAGGAGTTCAGAGCTTATGAAGTACAAATGCCCTGATATAAGTACTGAACTAACAGCCTTATCTTAGTATAAGCAGTATAAAATATAAATGGGCACAACTTGGTAATATAAAACATTGCCACAGTTAAATAAACAATATTATTTACCTGATGTATTAATTGGTAGAAGCTGTGTTGCCCATTAGTTCCAGGTTCACCAAAATCGATTTCACCAGTCTCAAAGGGAAGTTGAATACCATCAATTGAAACACCCTTTCCATTACTCTCCATGCTAAGCTTTATAACATAATACTCATATGTTAGGATTAAAAAGGAAAAAAAATCCAAATAATACTTGCTGAAGAAACATAGTGAAGAAGTACCTGTTGTATATGTGGTGCAAATTTCTCAAGCGCTTGGGCGTATGGCAATATTGCCTGTACCACACATCCATTCAACAAAAATGTAAGTTCAAATATTTTAGAATACTAAATATTCATAACTTAAAAAAAAAGTTAATGAAATAGAGTTTCTTACTCTAGCCGGGTAACCAAGAAATGAAACATTCCACACACTCATCAAACCAAGGAGTACCTTTGGAGAAATGATATCCTGTTAGAGCGTTTGACATAACTAACCACAATAAGTAAGATACTTACAGGTATATTCTTCTCAAAAGAACATGAGTAGAAGTGGCTGTCAATGCTGGAAGCACCCTCCAAAAATCTTCAAAGGTAAAAAAGGAAATGTTTAGAGCATTGGCTGTCTTCAATCATACTCTCAAAATGATCTTTTCTGGCTTCCAACATTATCATTAATATGTCAACACAAAACAGGTATTGGAGTTCAGGTATTTTGATGATTTCATTTAGACCCTGTCTGGAGTTACTTGACTAATCCTAAAAATAAGACCTATAAAAGATGTGGTGGATCCTCTTTGACACAGGGATAAGAAGTGCCATCCCACATCTTAATTTGATAGTACATTAATCCCTACACCAATATGCTGTTCATCTAACATCATGAATGCTTTGCTACAGAAACAAAACTTTTTTTTGCTGAAAGCACATTACTCAATTTTTTATAAACTCTCATATTTTGTTAAAAAAATCCTGGCCATCTTTATTTTATTAAACAAAAAACTTGCAAAGTTTGGTCAGCGGACAGCCGGACAGTCCATGGATGTGTCACATACCACCATTTCACTGAGTTTTCCAGATTTATTTCATAAGATATCATTGCCATTTAATAACAATATTCCTGTGTCTATTGTATTTACATAAAGAAACATATTTTTGCTTAAGGAATGTAAATAACAAAAATATAAGTTCAGAAAGCATACTTTTGAACAATTGGAAAGCCATATTGAAGAGACAACGGCAGAACACCAACGGCACTGCAAACTGCATAATTGAACTACAGTTATGATGCAGAACACAAGATATGCTGGTTATTTTCATTAAGAAAAATGTTTCTAACCACTATAGCGGCCGCCAACCCAGTCCCAGAATGCAAAAGCATTATTTGGATCAATTCCAAACTCCTTCACAAGCTTTGTAAAAAAAAAGAAGACACAATTGGAAATCAGTTGTGTCAATCAAGATATTCAAAAGATAAAAGTACATTTGGAATTTTCTAACTTTCAAATAGATTAGAAAGATGTCATAAATATGAAAAACTAGTACATCTAAGGCCAGATTTTTATTTGATCAACTGTAACAATTTCAGTAAACTTTGAGAGCAAAAAAAAAAAAGGAAGAAGGTCCAGAAATACCTTAAGATTAGTACTGACAGCAATCATATGTTTTGAAACAGCCTGTGGCCTGAAACAATGAGGTTTGGATAACTCAATCACAGGGTAAGTAAAGATAATGGTGAAAGATATCTTTGAGGTATTCATACTAACCCAAGTGAAGATACGATCCATTCTTTAAGAGTACGCGCATTCAACATTGTTTCAGCTGTTGTGAAGGTCTTCGAAACAACCACCACTGCGCAGTTTCAACATATATTCATACAAAGGATCTAGGCTCAAAGCGAGGCACTAAAGGGTGAGGCATAGCAATTACCAAGAGTAGTTGCCGGATCTAGATCTTTGATGCTTCGTGCAACATCAACTGGGTCGACATTTGCGAGACTACATGATAATAAAAGATTTGACATAAATTATAGTACATAGCATATAGATTACATACTTGTCGTTCTGATACAAGATATAGGCACTAAAACCAAAGGTTTCAACATGACTTAAGCATGGTCTCAAAAAAAAACACAGGATATGACAATGAGGCAAGAAAGTAAAACTCAATGCTGTTCAGTTCTTTACCCTGGGGCTGAGTTTTTTTAATATGCTTATGTGAAGACTACTAAAATTTAGTATAAGTGTGACCAAATCAGTTGTGACAGGCAGAGACAATAAAATCTCTCAACTTCCATCAAACCAATGACCAACATTATAGAAATCATTTATTCATCACATTGATCCATGCTCCAAACACACACTTACAATCTCAACTGCCGGCCTTTTGCGCACTCTGCTGCTTCTGGATCTGAAAATCAGCAATATTTTGTGGGAATATCCGTTCAAAATACATAGGTGTTCCTAGAAAACCTAGAAACGGAGAACTCAATAGTTTACCAGTCTGGAGGGCAGTGTGCACAAATAGAGGCCCAAGAAAGCTTCCACCTATTCCAACCGACACAACATTTGTTAATGCTTTTCCGGTTGCCCCAACCTGAAGAGGAAGCAGTTCCAATTTATAAACTTGAAATTTCTGCAACGTTTAGTGAGTTGAACAATTTTCTGAAAGTTTACCCATGATCCACTCCTAAAAGTTTCTGAAAACTGCTTGATCTTATCTTTAACACTCCAAACCTCAGGGACCACATTCACTCCATCACTGTTGATGACTGCATCTCTTGGAGCCCTTAGAGCTACATGAAGCACTGACCTATTCTCCGTGCTATTTATCTATCAGAACAAAAGAAAAGAACTTAGGTTTATCACGAAGTAAAAAAAAGTTAGTTTAAATACCTATACCAGAAATTTAACCAAATTATCAATTTGAAGCATATATGTCCAAAGTATGTGTCAGATCAAAATGGAAGGCTCTCTAAAGTAATTGAAAGCCAGATAAAACATAAAAAGTTCTCGATCTTGCATAGCAACTGCAGGTTGTGATGGAACAAGTATCAGGCAATCATGCATACCTTTTCACCTTTGAACATCTTTTCAATCTTCTCCTTGATCTTGGCAGCCTATAACAAACCAAACAGATCCCCAATTATCAAATAAAAGAACAATCCCATCCTCTAATATGCAGCCAAAAAAAAAAAAGAAAAAAAGAAAGAGAGGTGGAACAGGCACCACCTTGGTCAAATCGAACAGCTTCACCAAGGTTTCCCCGGTCGCCTGCTGCCTTGAGTAATCCAGAAATATCCCTTCGAACTCCCTGGGAACCAAAAAAAAAAAATCAATCAGCTCACCCACGCACAAGGACTGGAAACTCAAGAGCGCAACAGGGCAGACAGACGAGGATCCCGTACGCCGTCATTGCCTTGCAGCGGACGGGGTCCACCATCAGGTCCCGCAGGTGCGTCTTCTGAATCGTGCCGACGTGCGCCTGCATTCCCCCACGCGCCACAACGCCGAAAGAAAAAAAAAAGGACAGTGAGCCTAGCAGCTCGTCAGCGCACAAAACGCGCGCTCCCGCGCGTCGGCGCGTGCACGGCAGTGCGAAAGAGGAGGTGTCCCGAAGATGAGAGCCACGCACCTGGAGCGCCTTCCACTCCTCGGTGTCGCAGATTAGCGCGGGCGACGTCATGGCTTCGTCTGCGAGTCTGCAACGACGGAGGAAACAGGACGAAATTAACACGGAAACAACGAAATCGAGCAGCGAAAATTGATCGATCTCAAGCGATTCGAAGATGCAGAAACCGGATCGAGCCTCGCGACCAACGCGCTGGGAAATGGGAATCGACGCTCCACAAAAAAAGGTATAGAGACGCGGAAGAAGATTTGGGAGGGGGAGAGGGAGGAGGCGGGATTGGCACCCACCGGTGGTGAGAAGGATGAAGGGTCGATCGCTGAAAGAGGAGGCGGATCCGCTCTCCCCCTTCTGCGAGCTTCGGCGGATTTTGTATCGCCTCGTTTCGCCTTGGTGTTCCAGTGGGACGGTGGTGGCCGTGGCACACGTACACTCCCCGCCCTTTGAATTGGATATTCGGTTGAGAATAAAGTTATTCGGTTGACGTGGACTGGACGCCCAGGGCCTAGAAGCGGAGTGGACGTGGACCGCGGCGTGGCAAGGGCGGCCGAGACAGCCGCCGAGCTCACGGGCCTCCCTCGAGCGCAAGGTGACGCCGGAGAGATTAGGCAGTTGGGATTTTTTTTATAAGTATTTATATGGAGTAATGAGCTATTTGATGTGTACTCCTGCATTTCATTTTTTGTGGCTGCTAAATGTACCTTTTTGGGCGGCTAAGAATTTCGGGGGCGAGGCGTGGTCTCGACTTTTTTTTTTTTAAGTGGTGTTGACGTTGAAATCAGGTAATGCACTTCTCGTACGTTCATTTGTGAAAATATCGGTGTTTCTTCAACATCGAGTTTGGAACAGCACTTATAAAACTTTGTCTTGGAAGAGACTCATCGGAGGAGGATTTTCTTAGTGTTAATCTGGACTCAGTCAGGTCAGCTAGATCATCTTCGATCGTCGTTGAGACATAGAAAAAACAGTAAAACAGAGGTCAAATAAAAGAATTAGAGTTAGAGAAGTGTCGACTGTAAAGTCAAATGGTTTGATCGATTGAGATATCTCAACTGGCTATGAGCGTCTGTTAATTTAGAATTTATTTGCTAAAAACTTTTTTAAATCGATATCACCAAAGTGTACGATAGAGTGCCGGAAACTTCAGTCACTGGAGTTTCCGATATGACGTCAGAAGATTCGTCGTGTAAATAAAAAAAGCTGAGAGTGCCTGTCAAACATTTTAACGCTGTATCGAATATTTCGGTGTACAAAACATCGAACTTGAGAAAGTTTATCAGACAATTCGATAAAAATGTCAGACACTCAGATAGGTTAAGTGATAAATTTGAGAGGACTTATCGAACAGTTCAGCATACAGTGTCACTCTGGTGAGTTAAGTATTTAAACTCAAAAAATTTACTGGACAATTTGATATAATGCGAAACACTTAATGAATCAAGTGTTCAAACTCAAAAGTATCAAATGGTCTAGGCGTTTAGCAGCCAGCGCCTGGGAGAAGTGTAGCGGAAAGCACGTCGTCAGCGGGGGGCAGCCCGTCCGGCCGTCACGCGCTCCGACGCCTCGCCGCCCGTCAGAGCCGCCTCGCTCGCCTACGCACGGCCATGTCGAAACGACGAAACCTCCGCGCGCGCGCGGGGTTCCGGATAGGAGAATGGGAAGGTTCCCTAGATGTGGCGCAGCTGCGTGTGTCGGGGCCAAGGCTGCTGCCGTCTCGGCCTCCAGGTTCTTCTCCGCAATCGAGTTCGGTGTCTCCTCCTCGGCAAACCATCTCCCCCGTTGATTCATCGCGTACAGCCGTACAGTCGCCCGTCGCTTTCGCTCGGAGTAATTTTTTGATCGGTGATAGTGACGGCGGTGGACTTTTGTCACGGTACTTTTAACCTGCTGTAGTTGCAAACAACAAAAAGGAGCTTAGCTATAAACCCCAGGTCTATAAACTGGACAGCAGTTATTACCAACTTGCATACTAGTACTAAAAGACATGGAAAAAAAGATACTTTCTTTCGTTCCATTTTAAAAATTGTTTGAGAGGTGAGTACAAAATTAAAAAAAGTAAAAAATATAAAATATTTTAAAAACAAAAATGAGAGAGATAGTATAAAGATGTATTGAAAAAAAAAAGTCTCAAAAAATAAAAATCTTATAATTTAAAAAAACTTAAAAAACTCAGAATAACTTATAATTTGAATTTGGGACGGAGAGTACCTCTTAACACAACAAGATCTATTCTGAAGCCACTTAAAAATGTGACTACACAAGATCTGGAAGAAGCTAGTCAACTAATCGAGTTTTGGGAACAAGATGGTACACGACTCATCAATTTCCAGGTATAACATCACCCTCACACCACGAAAACGATTATCGGTCACTTAACTTCATCAGCACAGTTAATTCCGGACCCTGGAATCCATAGAGAAACATTTGATGCTCACAGGAACAGCAAGTGACTCCACTATTATTCTGACTTACATATTTGTATTTACATCTAAGGGGGCAAAAATGGTTGGCATTGCAAACAAGAAAGCATCAGATACCCAATGTGACAACCAAAAGGGAAGGGGGTAAAACACACTCATCTAGCAGGGCTGCAGGGACAAGGTAAATACACATCTACATTCAACAGATCTATATCCATCAAGGAAGGCGTCGCCTGAAGTTTCTGCTCGTGCTTTGATATGTACGAACCAGCAGGCCAACACCCAATCCTATTCCCACACAAACACCAAGGCCGATTCCGACTCCGACACGGACACCAGCGTTAAACCAGGAAAGCTCACCATCCTCACCCCCTATAAAATCCTGCCTTGAGTACAGACTGTTATAGTCAACATCTACATCTGTCTCGGCTTTGGAGTCCTGGAATTCTGATACCTGAAACAAGTAACAGGAAATGAAAGGATATTAGCATATACCTACGCCACAAAATGCGACCTCGTTACAGGGATGTACAGGATCAATCAGATTAAAGGATCAGATGATGGACTGCCAAAACTCTTAGCAATGGTGTTATGACATGAGGTATGACTCATCTTGTGGTAAAATACGATTCAACTATCTCTACATCCTTAGCATATATATATGAACTCGATAGAGACACATCTGCCTCTGAAGAATCAACCACTTCTACATCCCATCTCATCAGATGGGCCTGCACTCCAGCAATCCTGCCCAAAAGAAAAATTGATGGAAGGACCAGCATGTCCACCATACATATGTGCAGCTCAACATCAACAAACGGTCCCATGAGGAATATGAGGTCTTTTGCAATGGCAGTTTATTAGCATTTCCTAGTCATCCTCATAAAAGAGTAATTATCCAGCAAGTAAGGAACACAACTTAGGCTTTGCTTCTTTGTTTGTTGAAGAAAATAGTATAATTCTAGAAGCAAATATATAATACAATCAATCAGCCATGATACCATTGTGAAGACAGCATTATTTCAGCTTCTATAAATGAGAAGAGGTTTTTAATTATTTCCAAACGAAATAATGCAATAAACAGGTCTGCTTGGGCACTATTGGATTGAAATAGTAACACATAAAGGGCATATACATATAAAAACAGAATTCTATGCTTTTTATGTTGAAATTTCATTGTGCATATTTGCAGGAATGGTTCATTTGTCATTCACTAAACTTACAGGAAACTAACAGCAAGCCACGTTAGTATTATTGTTCTTTGATCACACATTCAACAAGTGTTTCATGACTCTCAGGTGAGGAAATCCCTTAAAGGCCAATATAGTTCAGAACTCCCTAACAAGTGTAAATGACAAGAGTTCCCACAGTTAAGCTAACATTGCAAATTGGATAAAAACAATTCAGATTGATGAGTAAATTACCATCAAAGACTCTTCATGTGACTCTTCTTTCTGTTCTTCAGTTGCTTCATTTTCAGGGATGGAATCAAGCTTTAGTTTCATTTCAGACTTCCTCCGTGATATAATCTGGATTGTCTTTGTTAATATAATAGGAGCGCCAGAGAAAGTGCCAGCGATATAAACCTCGATCACAGGATTTGCGGACTCTGAGCCTGTCGACAGCTTTCCCTTCAAGAAGCCATTGCCTGATGCTGCAGACTGGCACTTCATATTCCACTTCTTGCTACTGTTCTTTGACTCCCCAACCACTCCATTGGCATTGCATAACTCTAGATCTCCTGTGAGCAAGAGATCATTCTTATTAAACACCTGGAACCTCACACTCCCTGTCATCCTTATATTATCTGTGCTCACAAATGTAGCTTCCTCAGTCCTTGTGTCGACCCTGTCCCTCCTGAGAGTAGAAGAAATGAAATCTGTGTGCATGCTGCTCCGCTGCCCATTCACGTCAATAACAGTATCCGGGGACAGAGGGATGTGGTTGAGCGTGAGATGATCTGGTGAATCTGGTGAAGACTCACTCACCACACAATTGCTCACCCTAACATAGAACACCTTCAAGTCAAGCCAAGGCGAAGACCTCGGCGCATAGAGTGGGTGCATGATGATCTTCCTGGCAGCCTCAAAAGCCACCCCATCGTCCATCTTTCAGTTGAAAATGAACACGGATCCTTATAGCACTGACACACACATCGGTATGCAGATTACACAGATAGACACTCTTACTGCAGCCTCAGCAACAGTTCAAACTCCACTACCTGCAAATGAAACAAAGCAAATGTTTAGTACAAGAGACATCGACATGTGTCCTTTTTGTTCTACTAAAGTAATACGATCCTGAAGCCTGCTAATTTTGGCAAGATTTCTTTTGAACGCCCATGCAACAATCAATAATCAGAATACTAATTGCCACAACGCACACGCAGATGACCCAGTTAATAAAGGATCGATTTTCCCAGCCCAATACCTAAAAGGGCCGGACCTGACATGAGGGGAAGGATTCAGTTGAACCCCCGAGCTAGCAGAAACTATAAGCCGGATTCCAGCACTTCACCACGGAGCACACGAATCGCTAAATCAATGAACCGAAAGAATTGGAACCGCCAAATGAACTAACCAAAAGAATTGGAATACCCATTCCAAAACGGCAGGAAGATCAGGGCTTGATCGCTCAAAGTCACAGCCACAAAATTAACTCCTACAACAGCCGATATGAGCAAGGGAGAAGAGGCTCTCACCACCAGACCACCGAGAAATCAATCCACGGCCGGCCGGGTCGGCACATCAGGTCGCCTGGCGTGTGCCAGGCGGAGGAGGCGATAGCCAACGGCTGCGAGCGGCCAATCGGAAACGTCGCGGTGAGGTCCGGCGCGCGCGGCGGCTCGGTGAGGCGGAAGGGGTCGGATCGTCGCGAGGTCGCAGAAGCCAGGACGCGAAGGCAGGCAGGGCACGCGGACGAGGGGAAGGAAGAACACACAAAGTCGGTGGACGGCGCTGAATGATGGGGATGCATCTTGTTGAAATTGCTTTAGCCTTTTTTACCAGAAAAAAATTATCTATAATTCTTTGTCTATTTTTACAAACAAAAAACTGTACTATACGTACTGTCGTTTCCAACACTTGGCCATAGTCATGCTAAGTACTCCGTTTTAAAATAAGTGTTATTTTAGATTTTTAAACATTTACTTTTTATTATTTATCTTATTTAAAAGTTTTAAAAAATATTATTTATTTTATTGTAAAATAATTCATTGTTAAAAGTATTTTAACTTTGTTTTATTTTTTTATTTTTATAATTTTTTTAATAAGAGAAATAGTCAAACATTAATTTTAAAATGATAAAAAAATGTCACTTATTATAAGAAAAAAAGTAGCTTAACAACTTCACCAGAATAAATAAAAAAATGCACCAGGATGATAATATAGATAGAATTATTTCTCACGGGAAGTATTTCTTAAATCCAAACAAAATCCAACACCAGATCGTTGGGGACAACAACAGCCGCACACGTGGGTTGGGGATGGACGGCCGGGGTTGCTGCAAATCCCGGCTCAATCCAACCTCTGACTCCAAAAATCTCTCTCACCGCACATCATCTCAGATCCTGTCCGGATCCTTTGAGTTGAAGCAACAAATTCAGAGGACTCTTTACTATACTGAAGGGTAGTATTAAATCTGAATCGGTAGTTTCAGACTCAACTGCTACAGTTTGTGTCAATTGAACAATTCAGACAATCTTGTTGAAGGATTTTTTTTTTCTGGTCGCTATGCTTCTCCTACGCTTTTTTTTATTCCTGCGAAATTCATGTGTTTTGAAGGAATCCTTATTCTATTTGAATGTTTCTCCGTTCAGCACCTATTCGCCAGGGCTTTTGAAGTCAAAACGATTCGGTACAAAACCGTTTCTTTTCGCACGTACTCATACAAATGAATTCGTGCTGATGAAGTGTTTGGACTATTCTAGTCAATGTAAACAAGATGTTGGTTGTGCTTTGGTGACATCTTTTGCAACGCATGCCTAATTTCGATCTGATTTGCCAGGAAAGTACAATCTGATGGCAACTCAAACCTAAACTACCAATTATTCCCGCTACTAAACAACGAGTCTTCTTCCAGTTTGGTCAGGCGAATAGCTGAAATAGACACGAGTACTCGCTGCAAAATTTTCTTCGGACAGGAGAGAGAGAAGACATCACATTGGACCAGGTAATTCCGTATAGACGCATCCGTACTACTAGTAGGGGTAGTTGTTGTTTTGATTCCAGGGACAGGACAGACAGGAGACGTGCTTTTGGACAAATCCCAAACATCAGAGCACCACAGTTTTCTTCTGTTGACACTGTTGAGAGGAAGCAGAATACCGCAAACAATGAAGAAGCACACGAACATTTTACTTGTTGTATAGTAGTAGTAGTAACAAACAAAAAGATCCAGTAAATCATAACTATATCAGATTTGACTTCTGTGCCACAAATGATAAACAGAAATCCTGTGCATTAGAATTGCATAATATGCTACAGTATCATGTTTTGGATATTAATATTACATAAGCAGGCAAGCACCAACTATGAACTGGTGAAATCTGGGGCTGCACGCATCTTAAAAGGCAAAAATAATGGCTCTTGGCAGTGATCACACATGAGACACTAGTACTTACATATTGTCAGCATACAGGGCAAAATACAGGGTGCATGATTATTACTGTACAGCAGGCAGGTTGCGACGCAGCAAAGGCAACTTGATCTGGATCAATAATCACTGGAGCATAGACATTCATCAACTAATTGGCGGAGGTTGGGGTTTTCTAAGGCTGCAGCAACTCTCTCCTTGTCATTCAGCTGTTTGTTTACTGTCATTTAAAAACCCATGACATGTTAATATAACAGCTGCTAAAGCAAAAAAAGGTGAAATTTTGTTGTATGCTGCTGATAGAAAAACAGTGTACTGTCTGCAAGGCTAGCCTATTATGGCAGAAAGTTTTCAAATTATTCAGCAGTATATATTCACGTGTAGGCAACAACAAAAACTATTAAAACGAGTAGTATCAGTGCAATACTAGATACAGTGGTATAAGAAAAGCATGGGACCATTGATTACAACAGAGATGAACGAACAAACAAACATTACTAATGGTACTACCAGTTGCAATTTACTACAAGTTAGTCTGGAGAGTGGTGGCATTTCTGTTCATAGGCTGGAACATATCACCAAAAAATTCTCAAGTTGACATTCAAGAATAAAAACTATGAGCGTCTATCACATTTTGATAATGCATGAAAAAGAGTTTGAACAAAACATTAATTATGCTGGCATATAAAGAGTGACTGAACCGCAAAATATTTTTAGTCCTAGATATCAGCTTATACATCAGTTATCTCGCTGTACACACCTGATTCTTCATTAGCTAGAGATCCTGGAGCAACCTTGATGTCAACCTGCAAAATAATCCAAATTAAAGTATTACAGCAATGCTTGATACCTGAATTTGGAACAGCTAGTGCAAGGGCGCTCCAATGAAATAGGGATGACAGACACATTCCAGTAACCAGGGTCATCAAGGTGGAGTCTGCCATATTTGTAATGACCAGACACAAGGTAAGTCTGTTGTGGAGTTATCTAGTATATCTGGTATAGAAGATATGCTGAGATTCCAGTCAGTTGTAATATTAGCTACCTTCATATGCTAACAACGCACTTAAGACAGGCAACTGATAAAATAAATTATTAAAAAGCGATGACATAAAGATTCATGAAAACCATGTGCTGAAGACCGATCAGTCAATGGAGTTTCATAGGTAGAAAGAACCAATGTATGTGTAATTGTCGTATTACAAGAATTCTTGACAATTACAGTTCTATGCCAGGCCAAACAAAATTGTTTGCATCCATATTGATATACAAAAATTTAGGCTCAAAAGTAAAGATTTATTGTGTCCTGATGGTAGTGTAAAATATTAATAAATGAAAATGAATATGAGTTTCCAAGATCATGGACGTTACATAGCAGCCTATCAGAATTCAAAATTTGTTCCTCAATATACGTCATTCTCACTTCTCAAAACACATTTCTCTCTTTTCAATACACTTTCTCTCTTTCCAATAAATCTCTATCTCTATCTCTTTCCTCATCGTTTTCTGCGTACCATACTTTTTCACTTTTTCTTAATTCTCGTGCCCAGAGCTAGAACGACCTATAAAAGTGAACGGAGGGAGTAGCTTTTAAGATCATGAATGTTATAATGCGTCCTTCGTTTAGTTTGTTTGGTTCTATTGGTCTACACCATGCTCATGAAAATATATGCATATGTTACAGGTTCTTGACAAAACAATATCAAGAGCACCAAATGATAGCTAAAATCATAACTCTATCCATCTCATAGAATGTCAGGCATGCTGCTGCTGCATAACAAAAAGTAGAGGGCATCTCAACTGGTCATCATAACAAGGATTCCCAAGAAACATATGCTGCACCTTGAAATGTGGAGGGAAGTTCTGCATCAACTTAAGTCGGAGGCACAAACCAATGACTGTAGCCATACTACAGTGTGGCACAGTTGGCGTGAAGGTTATCCTGCAGGAAATTGTACAACCTAAGCAATTGTCAAAAAAGTGAATTTAAGCACCCCCTTTCTCTTTGTTTCAGGGCAGAATGATGGTAATAGAGTATGCCCCCAAATAAGCAAATGAATCCTCATATCCATGTACCATTAATGGATATGATCGGTAACTTAGGCAAACTAGCTAAAGCATGTTCACAGGGAAGACAAATGCATCCTCACATCAACGTACCATTAACCAGATCACCTTTTGAAAGACCAATTAGCACGCTTACGCAATTCCCACATAACCCCCCAAGTGTGCTGACAAATAAGAGAACATAATTCCAGATCCAGCAGCCAGACACGTTCCATGATTCACTATGAACCATAAGGTTTATGAGAATTCAAAGAAATCTCAGAGGCGGAACAAGACAGGACAATTGAAAATGTATTAATCACTGTACACAAAATCAGGCACCACTTCCTAATTCCCAACCAATATTGACACACTACCCTAGTCACAAGATGTTCAACAGCTCATTATACAGCGATAAAATTTTCTAGGAAAGCAGAAGGGGCTAAGGGCAACATCGGAGAGCGAGGATATGCGCACAGTGTAAAGTATACGTACCGGATGCGTCCGAGCTTCTCATCGACCGAGACGGACTCCTGTGTGAGCACGCTGAGCTGCTCCAGCGAGTAGGGGTGCTCGGGGTCCTTGATGTCCCGCACCGTATCTGAGGCACGATACGGAGGCGCACAGATCAAATCCAGCCGGCGAAGCTAACAACCGAGCTACGAGGGAGTGAAGGAAGCGAGCACCATACCGAAGACGTCTAGCGCGTCCAGCGCGTCGGCGACGTGGGGGTGCGCGGGGCGCTCCGGCCGCTCGTGCACCACCGGGTTCGCGTTGATCATGCCCACCGTCATCTTCCTCCCCTTCTCCTCTTCAGTGACGCGGAGGTGCGAACTGATTTGGGAGAGCAGAATGGAAGCGAAGAGAAGAGAGGACTCTCCCACCCGAATTTCTCAACAACAAAAAAAAAAGAGAGAAGAGAGGAAGACGAGAAGAAGAAAAAAAATTTGCTCTTTGGGTCCTAATCATTTGTGCCGTTTCCCGGGGTTGCAGGGAAGCTTTACATGGGTCCGGCCTTTTAGATAAATCGGCCCAAGATATTTACAGCAAGTAAAAGATATGAGGCCCATGAGTTGACGATGGGCTTTGTTCCTCCTAGCGACATGTTCATTGCGGTATCATTAATCGACAAAACTTTAGAAAATCCAAAGAAAACGAGGCAGGTTTGAAAGTTTTAAAGTGACAGCGTAAAGTTGCTCGCATGCTGCCATTAGCATATTCCAAGGCAATGTCAAAAGAGGCGGCCATCTTCACGGACAAAATATTAGCCAGCACCACCACGGATCAGGATCGCCGGCAGTGACGCAGTCACTCCGAGACGATGATGCTATCCCCATCGCCGCCGGAGGACGCAACGCCGGCGTCGAAGGTGCTCGGAAACGACGACCTCGTCGGCGAGATAATCAGCCACGTCGACTCCCCCACCACCCTCGTCCGCGCCGCTCTGGTGTCGAGGCGCTGGCTCCGCCGCGCGTCGGACCGGGCCTTCCTCCGGCGCTTCCGCGAGCGCCACCCGCCCCGCCTCCTCGGGTTCTACGTGACCGGCGACTGCGTCCTGCACCCGGAGTTCGTCCCGATGCCCCCGGGCACAGATCTCAGCGCGGCCCACCGCCGCGCCGGCTCCGTGTTCGACGCGTTCCCCCCGTGCTCGTCCGGTGTCTGGAACAGCCGGAACGGCCGCGTCCTCTTCGACTTCACCGAGACCTTGTCCGAGCCCCGGAGGTTCGCCGTGCTCGACACGCTGCGGCACCCCGGCGGAGCCTGGGCCGAGCTCCCGCCGACGCCGCCGCCCACCTTGCCCGAGTGGTGCCAGGCGCAAGCCATGCTCCTCCCAGATGACGACGGCGACGACGCCACGTGCTACCAAGTTGACGTCCACCACGTCGATCGGAACGTCTCCGCCCAGGTATCCGTCCTGTGGTCGGGCACCTGGACCGTCCGCTGCGCCGCCCGGGCTGACCTCACCACGGCTCCGGAAAGGATCCCCATGATCACTCTGCTCGCCGGTGGCTATGTCTATATGGTGACCGTGGCCGGGTACATCATCGGTGTGAACCTGGCCACGGCGAACCTCTTCGCCATCGAGCTCCCGGAAGGCGTGACGTACGAGTACTACGGCAACCTTGTCCCGTGCAGGGGAGACGACCCTGGTGTACTCTACCTCTTCCACGTGAAGGGAGACCTGCTCCGCGTCTGGCTGCGCAGGATGGGCGAACACGACGGCGCCGGCGAGTGGGTGCTCAGGGACACGGTCTCCTTGAAGGAGACTTGCGGCGATTTAGTAGCGCAGGATTCCGAACTGGTGGACGGTGACATGTTTTTCGGCACCGGTGTGGTCGGCGTCAGGGACAACGCCGACTTCGTGTTCTTGGAGCTGGGTCACAGTGACGTCGTCGCCTACCTGCATGTCAGGAGCGAGAAGGCGGAGAAGGCGTACCAGAGGGACCCTGAAAACGATGAGATCATAGAGGTTCATCCGTTCGAGATGGTCTGGCCTCCCGTCTTTCCAGCACTTGGTCCAGATGAAGGTGAAGAATTTCGTCAAGGGAACAATGAGAACTAGGCATTTTAGATTACAGGTTTCCATTGTTCTAGTATTAATCTATGAGCAGCTCTGGTTTGTATTTTCTTGTCATGATTTCTTCAGTTGAGATTTTCAGACATGTATTGCAACGTTGAGCAAAGTCGATTGCATGTACAGACCCATCAATAGCACAGAACTGTTTATTGTTATACAAGGCCAACGATTTAACAGAACTTATACATTGTCAAAAAAAAGTGTGAATTCAGCATCTATATAGGATACATCACTGATCTAAAACTGGACTGATCGGTACAACGCGAAGATAATATTAACGATACATAAGCTCCCTCAGAAAAAAATTGCGCTTCTAAAATGCCAGAGACAGGTCAGTGAGAGCAATTCCACGGCTACGATCCATATAGAGCCAAGTTACGTGGTAAATTAGCTTTTCAGGGCTGCAGCTCCATGGCGCCTTTCCTTCTTGAAACGAGATTGTTCTGGATCAAAACCACCTTCTTCTGCACCATAGACAGCCCATGAAGGTGTCATGGCCATATAATCTTTGCTCTTGAAAGGTTTTCCAGATGTTACCTGTATTGATGAAAGAGTGTTAATTCAGATATAAGATTATTTGCTTGGGTGGGACACCCAATAGTCATTCAATAAGCTCACCAGTTCATGGAATCGGTCATAATTTATCCAAGTATGCCATCTGCCATTTATCTTGAACTTATCGACTTTGGCAAGTAGGACGCAGCATGAATGAGCATGCTCACATGCAACTTCATATACACCGCCGCTTTTTGATGCCAACACCTCAGAGAATTCCTTTACATCGGAGTGCCAGGGCACATTTTCCATCGTCAATTTTGAAGTTGCTGATCTATATACATTATCATAATATAACTGAGGAAATTAGCAACCCAAAAGGTCGAGTCATTAAAAACAGGAGAAAAGCATGACACTTACGAGCCGCAGTATGTTACACCCTTGATTTCAATGAAATCAGGTTGGCCAAGGCTTAGCAATTTTGCATATGCATCTATCTCTTCTGCATTCCAGCCTTTAACCAAAGTAAGCCGATATACCGTTCGTTGGTCTTTCTCATGCAGGGACTTGAGTGAATCCTAGTGTTGTGTGCCCAAGTAGATGACACAGAGCAATAGTTAGGATTCGTAGACCATATTTTCATGATGTGATTTTGGAAACTTTTTTACATCTTTACCAGGAAACGCTCCCAGAAGTCTGAAAACAGTGGCCTGTCAACAGCCTTCAAGCTTTCCTTTGTAGCCGCATCCACACTAATGTATAGCTGCAAACATATAGGATAATCAATTCTTTAGAAGTCATTATGAACTCTCAAATAACATGTCTGGACATGATATAAATCTACTGGGAATACCTGAGTGATTGGTTTCAAGGTCTTAATCTTTTCAGGAAATTGAGCATTTGTAACCAGAAACGTAGATATGTGTCTGCGGTGTAGCTCATCAACCAGAGCATTTATCTCAGGATACATTATCGGTTCACCGACCAGAGATAATGCACAATGTCTAGGTGATAGACCCTCTTCTAACTTTTCTGGCTTGACTCCTGAAAATGCAAGAAACACTCTCTTAGCAGAAAAGAATACTGCAATAAGGTTTACTGATAATGCAAATGTTTCTCGAACTAAGCAATATTCATGCCAGAAACAACATGAACACGTATACACTAGTCAGCCTGAAAAGAATTACAGTCAGGTTACACATTTTATGGTTATTATATTTCTTATTTTATTCACTAGGATTATTGTAGCCATATGGATGAAAATTTTCTATAAGCTGTTTCCAGTTCAGGCATGAAAACTCTGAAGGCATTTGGAATGATCACAGTTCAATCTGCTCTGGAGTTTTTATTGGACTGCAGGATACACAGTTGATTGCTCAAGTGACTACTCATGTATAATTCATACTAGAAAATCAGCTTTTGTGTATGTTTTTGTTGTGCACCTCTAGTTGAAGCAGTCTATTTTAAATTTATTATTTAACAAATAAAAGTATATTTGCCTTGACATAGATGACAAAGTTCCATAAACATATACTCCAGTCTCAAAAAGTTGTCGACATGATTTTCAAAGCATAAGTGTGACTCTTGTTATCTATAAAATATTTAATAAAAAGTAGCATTAGTACACTTTTAAGAAAGTATTTTTAAAACAAATTATTTCTAATTTTGTAACTTAATAAATTTAAAATTATTTCTAATTTATATTGGCAATGTTTGATTAAAACATTGCGTCCAAAGCTACTATTTTTTTTTAAACCAGAGTTGTAAGCGAAAAAAAGATTGAATCTTAGTTCTCATAGTAATCAAAGAGCATTTTTAAGAGATAAAACAATTTAAGTTATCTAAATATACATTTTCATAATATATAAAGGTCTTTAATTGTAACATATACTTGCAAGACATAGAAGTAGAATAAATTTATAAGAACTTCTCTTATATCTTTTGGAATAGTTCTATTAAATCTATAGCATAGTAATCAAAGAGCATTTTTAAGAGATAAAACAATTTAAGGTATCTAAATATACATTTTCATAATGTATAAAAGTCTTTAATTGTATCATATACTTACAAGATATAGCAGTAAAATAAATTTATAAGAACTTCTCTTATATCAACACAGCCGTTCATGCCTGCTCCCGCCGAGTAAAAGCACACTCCTACTTTGACCGGGAAAAGGATTTTTTTCTCCTTCCTAATATCTATTTTTTCTTCTTTCTAATATTCACCATTATATTTTAATCCGACGGTTAATATTTTTTAGGGTGACGTGGTGCAACAAGCTATCAGAGAATGCTTGTGCTTTAATATATTGCGATGGCATGGCCGTTCATGCCTGCTCCCGCCGAGTAGAAGCACGCTCCTACGTTGACCGGAGAAAGGATTTTTTTCTCCTTCCTAATATCCATTTTTTCTCCTTCCTAATATCCACCGTTAGATTTTAATCCGGCGGTTAATGTTTTTTGGGGTGACGTGACGCAACGAGGGTTGAGAGAACGCACGGCGTTTAATATATAAAGATGGGAGAACATACGCACCTGGTACACCTTTCATCTGCTTAACCATTTTAGTGTGCTGGTCAATTGCAGCATTTACAATGTCCAAAGGATCATCCATCTTCCATTTCCAACTCTTTCCAACGGGATTTGTGTGATGCCTCCAGCAAAATACACATTTGTTTGCACAAGCCAAACTTGGAGTTGCCTCCATGCATCTGCCAAATGAGCATTTAAGCAGAACGTAAACAAATAATGCAGTTAACCACAAAGGGTCATGCCTTTTCTATTAAAAATCAATTATGATTTTTCCAATAAACGATCTGAGACGTAATCCAGATAAACTGTTTTTTGTTTTGGTTATTTGTTTTGGCATAAATACAGTAGGGGAAGCAATCCAGATAAATTGTTGCAGAAAAGGTTCACCTGTGACTTTCTATGCCATAAAATGAGTGCTTATAACACCCTCCACGGCCCCGAAGCTGCGATTTCGTCCATCTACAAATTTTCACTCCACTATGAGAGCCAATAACTTTGTAACCCTGCCACACACATAAAAATATGATGCGTTAGTCCTGCAGAATGAAAACGATAGGCCCACACAGCATCTATATACATGTAATAATGTTCATTCCATGAAAGATGGACACAATTGTGTGACAGCAACATCAATAAAAGACTTCGCCAGCATGAGTAAGGCATGAGTGGATAACTATGAAATGCTCAAGCACAAGCATCTGAATAATGGTTGGTTGCTAACCTGCTTCCCCAACCTCAATATACTCAATATAACTTACTACAACTATTTTAATCCATCAAAGTTTGCAAAATAGTTGCATGGAACATGAAGGGAACCACTTGCATTGCTATGAAGATAATTAGCATCTTACTCAATCAATCCTCAAACTGTACAAATTAATTACTAATGAGAAAAATGTGAGACACATAATCACATATAGAACACAGTTAATGAAATCAGTGTGCAAAAAGGATAATTACTTGCTTCTCTAAGCTCGTCCTTATAATTGGCGTGACCATATCTCTTGCACCATTCTCCCCTCCATTCATCAGACCACCCCCGACCTTCCCATTCTCTTGCTTCCTTCCTGGTGCCTTCCCTGCAATGTCTTCCATGTCAACTTCTCCATCCACCAGCTCCTCCTCGTCATCATCAGACTCCTCTTCGAACACATCAAGCCCATCGCTCTCTCCATTAACCCCATCGCCCACCTCCTCCCCCTTCACCACCCTCAGCACCCTCCCACTCCACTCCTCGAACACATCCTCCAAGTCCCCACCATCCACGTCACCCTCCCCCAGGGGCGCCACCTCGACGGCGCCGAGCGCGCGCAGCCATTGCGAGAAGCTCCTGGCAGCTGCGTTGAATGTCTCCCCGTAGGCCCGGGACCCGACCCCGAAGACGGCGAAGCGGAGGCCGGATAGGAGGAGCGCCCCCGCGCGGAAGTCCGCAGCGGACTCCTCCAGCCAGCGCGCAAGGAAGGAGGCGGCGGGCGGGGGCGCGCCACCGTCGTGGGTGGGCAGGACGAGGAGGAGAAGTGGGACGGAGGGAAGGTCATCGGGTTCGAAGGTGGCGGCATCGGTGGCGCGTATGGGGACGCCGGCGTCGGCGGTCAGTCGGGCGGAGAGGCGCGTAGCGAGGGCCTTGGAGGTCCCAGCGGCGGAGGCGTAGAGGAGGGTCGGTGTGGCGGTGGGGACGCGGGCCGGAGCGGAGGAGCGTTCGCGGCGGAGCCGAAGAGATTTGTAGAGGAAGAAGAGGGAGGAAGAGGAGAGGACAAGGAGGAGGGCGAGGTGTGAGGTGGTGGAGGCGGTGGTCGCCGTCGGGAAAGGAGGCATCGCGGCGGCGCTTGTGGGAGGTTTCCGGCCGATTCTGGCCTTGGGTTTTGGGGGATTTTAGACGCTTAGTTTTGGGCCTTGCTGGGCTGGGCCGCATGCGTAATCGGTATGTAGAAAGTGTTGTATTTTGCCTGTTTAAAAAAAATAAAATACTTAATCTGACGTAAAAAAATTATTTGGGCGTTTAATTGTTCGTGGAAATGCATTTCATTCCTATATTTTATTTAATACCCCTTATTCTTCAGCAATATAGAGGGATGAACCTTTGTAATATTGAAAACGCTGCGGAATCGTAGAGGTGGGAAGTCTTCCATTTTCTTATAAAAAAAACTGAAAACTAAATATCATCACGCATCTAGCTATTTTTAATGTATTTTTTCAACATTCAAATAGTAAATTTCTGGGTTCTCTGGTACATATGAGTCTAGAACAGATCAAATGAAGGCAAAATACATATTACAATTTGCAAAACTTTGCTGTTTCCTCGCATGCAAAAAGTTCAGATGTAATATTTATGCAGTTGCAACTTACAACAACACCAGGCAGCTGGTCCAATGTTACAGTTTGTACACATTGTTACATTTGGAAACAACAAACAATACTGTATCTTGCATAACTCTGTTTCCAGAATCCAGAGTCATTTCTACTGCTCTGATCCCAGAGCTGATCCTCCTGAGTACGGCTTCCAATGAACCGATCAATGTAGTGCCAACCACTGAACCACATAACCAACCAACAGTTCAGGATCAAACTTGCTGACAATGATTGGTGTATTCTAGTGGTCAAAGAATGAAATATATTGTACATTTAACCCAGATTTACAACTGATGCTATCATACAAAACTCCAGAGCAGTATCACTCAAAAAATAGTGTGCTGAAGTTCAAACATTTAGCTTTATGGCCGCCATGATGTTTTCTTTACAGACATGATGCCTGCCTTGTCCTTTCGGAAGGTCATGACAATTTCCCAATGCAATGATTTCAGAATGGTCTCCAACGGATCAAGAATCTCGAGTTTATCCCTAATGATGGCCCAGCCTCCAGGCCTCAAAATTCTGTCCATCTCAACCACGATTCCAACAGGTTGCTTGCATCTGCGTTATGCAATAAATCTCATATCAAAATTTGCATTCTGAGCTTTTTTTTTCCTCTTATGACAAAGGTACTGTAATGTAAATGCTGTGGCAAGAAAAGCTAGGGGTCCGCACAACTATTCAGAATACCAGAACAAGATAATAAATTACCTACTTTGGGAACAAAGCAATACACATATTTTGAGAGAAAAAAAAGCATAACAAAACTGTGAAAATCCAAGTAAGCCTAGCCTTTCCAATAACATACCTGATCTTCAGGCGCGAGAATAAATGATCAGCATGTAAAAGATCATATGACCTAGGATAAGTGCCAAATGGCTCACACCAATCATGGTACACACCGATCAGGCCTCGCTCATAGATTATGGGTAGGGTGTCTGCAGCATGAACAGGAACAACATTCATGACCCACACACTTTTAGATGCCAAAGCAGCTGCAAATCTGTGAGAAAACAATCACAAGCCATTTCAGAAAATGTATTTTTAAAGCACAGCACACTATATTGAGCAATCCTGCTAGTAATTTGAGGATTAGAAGATGTTGTATACCCGCCATACACAGCTCTCATATCCATTACGTTTCGGATATTTGACCAGTTAAGGCCCAATCCATCCAGATATGATTTCTCAACAACAGCCTTCCAGTGGTTATGATCAGAGGCCACCCTTGTTTCCAAGTCACCAAGCCACTCAGGGAAAGTCTCAAGCCTCTTGGGCCATTCCTCGGGCCAGTCACTGCCTCTTTCTTCAATACCAACAGGTGCTTTGTGCAGGCAATGCTTGATGCGAGTGTACCTAAAATGGAAAAATTAGCTTATTGATATATGAACCAAAAGTGAATTTAAATGAAGAAGCACTCATCAGCCAGTAGCACAATGATGTAGCTCAAGTATCCAAGATCCAACTTACCAAGCAGTCGCTTTGTTCTGGTTTTCCTTGCAAAATGGAGGATCCTTTTTTGCTCTCATATCATATTCCTCATTTGTGGCGGGTCGCTGAAATATCTTTACTCCAACTTCACTAACATCATCACTGTTATATGCTATTGAATTCCAACAAAGTGCGGTCATTGAAGCTGATAATCCTGGAAAGGGGAAAAAATAGGAAAGTGTGAACATGTAGAAAGAAAAACTTTAAAACAATTTTCCAAGATAGATACTAGGCATCACAGAGCATAATTAATAATGACATCAATATATAGGTTACCCCATTACCCTGTTTTATGTGCATGTTACATAACCGTTCTATGGCATACCTTCTTCACTTTCCAGGTCAGTACTTCTGCTCGATATGATGAAGTAACCTCCTGGACGAAGAATTCTATTCATCTCTAGGAGGAGTTTTCCACCTAAACCATACAAAATCCATTGTTGTTAAAAATGCGAGGGGATAATGGAATTCTGGACCTAAGGAACAGAATGAATAATCAGCATATGCATACCATTAGAATGCCAATGTATGTTGCATTCACCACAGTGGATAGCATCAAATGCACCACTTGGGAAGGGTAACCGATGTGAACCCAGACTGCCAATTGCTGCAGGGATGCCACGCTCAAGGGCAACTTGTGCAAGGTCCGTCTGATCATTCGTAAGACCCAATGATAGTGTTATCACATCTTTCTCAAGTAGAGCAACACCAAACCCAGCACTTTTGCATCCAACGTCCAATATAATACGAATATTTTTCCCCCAGTCAATGTCAGGTGCCATCTAAGTGACAAACAAAAAAATTAAAAGATAGCAGAAATTAAAAGATAGCATTAAGAATATAATGAAAGTGACAAACAAAGCAATGAAATGATTGCTGTTGATCATATGAGAATTCGTAGAAGACTCATCAATGAAACTATACGCTGATACAGTTCAAAAGTTAAATAAAGTTTTGACCTAATTTTGCTACTATCCAGTAAGTTGATTATGTGCTAGTGTAGGAGAAATAAACCCCAGGTATTGTCAACATTTTCATAAAGGGAACACAATGCAGTAAGAAGGTAAGTGAGATGAAGATAATAGGGCCATCTTAGCAACCTCCGTTCAGGAATAATGACTGGGAGATTAATCAAGCAAAAAAGTAACCATGACTTTTTGGGTTATCCTCGATCATCACATGGCAAAGCCAGATAACCCTTAACTGCATTGCACAAGACATGTACGATCTTAAACGAATCCCAATTATGGGCAGTTCTGCACTATTTTCATTCATATTATAACTATATCCCATGCCTTGCTAAACATGAGTCAACTAGACAGATTCAGTTACAATGCAAGCTAGTGGTAGTGGACAATGTGCAGAAACTTTTAGTTTACCAGTGCCCTTTCCGCATACAACTAGTTTTGCATCTGATCCAAATGTGAAGATCCAACAATTGTTACCTCATCAAGTGATTCAACATAATGTCTAGCACCACCTTTGAACTCCCACTCATCTGGTTGAAACATCAAGTAGTCGCCAGTGCGATTTAGCCAGTTGTGACCCTTAACATAACTTGACAACCTGGGATGCCCAACATTTTCATACCAAACCTGCAAGCATAATAATTCACCACAAAGTCAGCTTCTGAAATAAACAAGTAACAATCATACGCAGTTATGTTTGATTCCTTGTTCTGGAACATGAATTATGCACAAATACTAACCTTGTCCTTCCTCTCCGGCCATGGAGCAGGTGGTTTATACTCCTTGGGCAGTGATACCAGGCACGTCACTGGAGACCTCGGGCAGCTGCGTTCATGGTGCTTGTGGCTCCCGTCCCCATCGAAATCGATGCAAGGAACGTAATGGTGGCCACTCTTGGAGCTGCACTGCTTCCAGTGATGATGCGCGCTCGAGCTGAATAAAGGCGGCAGCTTTCTCTTCTTCGCAGCAGCCTTCCTCTTTGCTGCCTCGGGATCCTCCTCATCGTCACCGACATCTTCATTGGGTTCGTCTTCCAATTCCAGCGCCGGCGCCTTCTCCTCTTCCTCCTCGGAAGGTGCCTTCCCTCCATTGTCCCCGCTCTCCTCGGGCATCGACAGTTCCGCCTCTTTCTCTGGCTCCATGTCCATGTCCGGCTCCGATTCCAGCTCCTGCTCCGGATCCTGCTCCTTAGCCTCATCATGTTCAGCTACCGGAGCCGGCTCGGCGTGCTCAGCCTTCGCCGCGACGGCATCAGTGGAGGCAGTGGCATTCGTGCGGTGGGAATGGGATTTCGACGGAGAAGGGTGGCGCTTCTTGTGGCCGTGTGGAACGGGCCGCGGCTTCCTGTGAGCGTGCCCGGCACCGCTGGCGGTCCGATTGCGGACGGCGGGGCGGCGATGTCGGCGGCGAAGGAGGAGCGCTCGGTAGAGATCTGCTGGGACGAGGAGGTCCAGGAGAGCAGGGTCCAGATGATGGCGAAGGAGAGGCCGAGCGCGATCGCGATGCCGACCTTCGCGCCGAAGCCCAGCGGCGGGCGCCGCCGCCAGCAGCCCAGGAGCCCCGAGGAGGCGTGGCGGCCGTGCGGGCCGCGCGCCACCGTCATCCGGCCGCTGCGGCGGGTGAGTC
>BCLG01001090.1:113558-133111 GCA_001602295.1 Zoysia matrella | reverse complement strand
TACAAATAAAAAAAGTAAATTTGTTTATCAGTACTTGTAGCAATTTGCTGATATTTTGTAAATGTGCATCATTCCTCAATAACCCCCCATGTGTCTTTATTTGTGCAAATATGCATCCATTTTATAAGCTCAATCATCATAAATTGTCTTAATTTCAAAAGATTTGGATTAACCGTTCAAAAAATACACTACAATTTCTCTCACACATCAGTACAATTTGACAAAAACGAAATGGCTGTAAAGAGGACAGAAACTTCTAAAACTTTACAAATTAACGCACTATGCTTTTACTGATGTTTTGATCAAATTAAAACTCTTGTTTCAGATACCTCCTAATGCCATAGAAAGAAACTGCTAGATTAAAAAAAGGGTTAATGAGCAACATCACTTAAGAAAAAGTTGGCACAATCAGAGAGAAAAATTAACATAAGCAGACAAAAAAAATTTATTACATTCTGCTTTGCAAGAGTAGGAGAGTGTAAGCAGCGACTTAGCCAGCAACAAACAATCTAAGTTTTTTTACAATACCAAGGGTATGCTCTTTATGTGCTCTTTATTTTCATCCAATTCGAAGGTACTATTTTATCTACGAGTAGTTGCATGGCGATAATAGATTGTAATAAGTGGAGAATCCAAAGATCACTAAACTCAAGTCACTTAACCTCGATCAAATGGTTTGTTCCAGCTATGCTTTTAAACTCGAAATTGTGCAAACCTTCTGCTTGCCCATTTCTATAGCTACATGACCCTCCAATCTATAAAAAATTATGTGTAAGTGTCAAACATTGGAGCAGGTATAAGAAAACAAGTTTAGTAACCTATGAATACGATTTCTCTCTTGGAAGTGTTAAATGGATGCAATAAATAAGTTTAGTATACCTCTGTGATCAGCTGCATCTTTGTTAAGAGAAGACAGAAGTTTCACAGCATTATTAGCCACGGTGGATGTTGAGACAGTAATTATTAGCCTTCTCAGCAAAGAAGAATGGACAGGTTTATGTTGAGAGGATACAGTTTTAGTGTCCATTGGAACAAGCTTCCGCATTTGCTTTCATATTGGCAGCACAAAAGAGAAAACACTAACAGACTGAAATGCAAAAGTATTACGCATCAGTGGGAAAATATTCTAGCAGACATTGTACAAATACTACGAAAGGCATGATAGATGGACTTTTTTTATTCAATAGCAATTACCAGTGCATTGAACGCATAAGCAGGCATGGTGATTTTTTTATTATTACTTTGAATGAAATATAAAGTTAAAGAGTCCACCATATTATCAACTCGTCTAGCTTATCAATCATCATTAATCAACCATTATTTGTTTAGAGAACAAATGGTTAACCTGCACACCAATTTTAGATCTACAATGCCAACCAGTTGAATATGATTATAAAGATAGCTTGTGCCCTTTTTTTAGATTTCTGGATAAAATGTATAAACATCTCCATTTTCCAGGATTCGTATTATAAAGATTAATGGCCAAAGTTCTTTTTACTGATATATAACCAATTTAAGCCTTCTTCAGCCATACATAACGCTCTTTTAATTATCAGGAAAATAATGATGAAGATGAAAGCCACAATGAACAAAAAAAAAATTGAAAAAGCAATGTTCAGGAGGAGTATATAAATGTTAAGGTACGTTAAAAAATATTTACATTCATCATTAATATGATACCATGTACAATTCTAACACTACATATATTATTTCACTTTTTGTAGGTTATCCTATCGTGCTCTTTTGCTATGAAGATGACCCAGCAGTCTTTTAGTATAAATATGACCCAAGAGAAAGTTAACTTCATGCCTTATATTTTGCTGTACATATGTCTGAGTTTAAACTCAGAATAAAGTTAACTTCATAATCTGCCTTTTGGTGATGTCTAATATTTTGCTATACATATGCCGAAGTTTAACCTCAGAACAAAGTTAACTCCATGCTCTGTCTTTTGGTGTAGCAATGACCCGTAGCAAACCCTATTGGTCATATTTTGGTTTGTACGTAGTCGTAAACATATGCACAATAAAAAACTTAATTCTATGGCTTATCATTTGCTATAAATATTCTTTAGTTTGACCTACATATTTTGTTACTTTTATTATTAGATATAAGACTATAAGCTTTTTTACAATATATTAATCTCTTAAAGTAATGTATAATTGAATCAAATATGTGGTAGTGGATGAAACACTCTGTTTCTAGGAAAGTTTTAGAGGTCGATCGTGCCTGACAAATGGCGATCAAGCGCCGTACGCGAGTGCACGATTTCCCACTGAGCCAAACCGAAACGAAGAACGCCTGCTGCTCCGCTTGAACGGAAACGCGCTGTGTGGCGCGCGCTGTCGGCCGTTCTACGCACGCGCCGTGGAGACCGGTAGTCCGGTACTCGCGTCAGTCGTCTGCCAAGTCAAGTACTAGTCTCTTGCCATCGCCGACAGCTACGCTGCCGGTGCTGTCTTGCACCGACCCAATGAATCCAGATTATGGATTTTAGAATTTTAAAATTCGGATTTTATGATTATAAAATCTTTGACGTTTAGATTAAGAAATTTTATCTAGATTTTTAAATTTTAAATTTAAATTTTAATATTTTAAAATCTCAAATATTTAGATTACGAGATTTTATTATTTTAGTTATGTTGATGTGCATTATAGTATAAAATATTAAATAATAGTTAGATTTATAAGATTCTATAAAATTTTATAATTTTTTAAAAAATTTCTCATTTAAATACTATTCGGATTTTTTTTTTAGATTTTCAAAATTTCTAAGGATTCAAACGGCACCCGAGTGATTGGGCTTCCACGCGATTACGCAGGTCATTTCAAAGCAAGTGACGAGGAGTCGTCTTTGTCCTCCGTGAATGCGGCAGGGCCGGCGGCGACGGGTTCCTCCTTCCCAGCGCTCCGTCGTTGCAGACCGGCCGAATCGCCATCACTGGACCATGATTCGGGGGCCCTACCTGATCCAACGAAGCCTAACCGTACGTCACAGCTCTTAGATAAGCACATCCTTTTTTCTTGCCTTAAATTCCTCGTGCTCTTTTCATTGGAAAATCGGGAAAAGGAGGGAGCAAGACGTGCCGACTAACTTTGGACTTCAGTGGGATGGAACACACGTCGCGATCCATCGAAGCAAAGCGGAGTGCCAAACGTTTTGAGCAGACGGTCACTCCATTTCGCTTTGATCCTCCCTAGATCGCTGCAACGAAGCAGTGCCGCTCAGAACCAGCTGACCTCCGGTCCGTTCACCAATTCAGGAACTCCTACTTACAGCACAGTTTACGCATAATCAGTCACTATTATGTTGCTCCGAAACAGTCTCACTGTAGCACTGAATTTGGACTGTTGATTTTAGATCAAATGGTTCCTGGCATGCGGCACCGAGACAGGCTTTTTGTGAACCAGAGATACAGGCAGACAGACGATGCCACCAACCTCGGAAACTTCGGAAGACGCGAAAACAGAGCACACCCGTAACCTCTTACCGATCCAAGGAGACAAACATCCCTGGTTTTGTTTCCACGCTCAAGTCAACACGACATACTCAAAAAAATCGCAGCCAATTTGCCTCTGAACCACGCGCTCCTCAAATTCTTTGCTAGTACTGGTACAATTCGCGGCCAATCATTTCAGAGGTCATACCAGTCTAACAGAAGTATACCCATCAGGCCATCACTCCGTCAGGCTCGAAGTAGTGTTCTTGCTTGGTCGCCAAGTCCATCGGACAGCAACCCCGGCCCCAAGCGCATGCCAACTTTTGCTGACTGGTGGACTAGTGGTAGTGACACGTATTTACTGGTCGTGTGTGGGGCCATCGAACGCACGGTTTCAGTTCTCCCAGACATGTGCACGGGACGACCTGACCTGTCGCTCGGCCAAAGTCGTCGCCGCCGTGGCCAGAGCCAAGTCATAAACAAACGCTAATCTCCCGCTGTTATATAGCAGCCCAGGGTGTACGCTCTGCTCCCGCCACCAGCGAGGAGCTCGAATTTTGAAGTCTCTAGCTCCGTAACACCAAGAAACCAGCCATGATGAAGGTACGTACCACACGCACAGGGACTTCCCGACCATGTACTAAATACGGAGTACTTCGCTTCATCTTTCACCTGGTTTCTGAAAATTTGAATGAACGAACACGCAGCAAAAGATCGTGATCAAGGTGCCGATGCCCAGCGAAAAGTGCCGGTCCAAGGCGATGGCGGTGGTGGCCGCGACGGGCGGCGTCGAGTCCGTGGCGATCGCCGGCGACACCAAGGACCAGGTGGTGGTGGTGGGCGAAGGCGTCGACTCCATCAGGCTCACCAGCGCGCTGCGCAGGAAGGTGGGCAGCGCGCAGCTGATCGAGGTCTCCGACGCCACCAAGGAGAAGAAGAAGAAACCGGCCGACGAGTGCCCGACGGTGTGGTTCCCGCCGTACCCGCCGCTCGGCGTCCTCTACGACTACGATCAGGGGCCCGGCAACGCGTGCTCCATACTGTAGACGGGGCAAATCGAAACGTGCATGCCGGTACGGTGGTACGTACGTACCGGCCGCGGACAACAGACGGACGGAACTGTATTGTACGTGTACAATGTTTTCTTTTTCCATCACTTTGCACCGATATACTAGGTGTGTACTGCTAGAGTGTTGTGCGGTGTACCAGTCTTTCCAGAAGCATATACAGTATATCACAAAGAATTTTGCAAGGATTTTATAAAGAAAAAGGGAATTTGCTGCTAGTTGTAGGTTACTCCCTCCATCTCAAAATAAGTGTTTTTTAATTTTTAAACATCTTTTTTTACCATTCGTCTTATTCAAAAAATTTGAGAAAAAATTATTTATTTTATTGTGAAATGATTTATTATTAGAAGTACTTTAAACTTAACTGTTTATTTTTGCATTTTTGTAATTTTTTTTTGAAAAAAATGAATAGTCAAACAATAATTTTAAAAAGTCAAAAATATTACTTGTTTTAGGACGGAGGGAATAACTTATATTGCTGTGAGATCACCAGGTTCAAAAATATCTGCGTGTGCATGCGCAGAAAAATATATAACCCCCCATCCACACACCCACCCACCTCATGGCGGTGAAATATACTCTCTCCGTTTTTTAATTGATGTCATTGTTGACTTTTAAATTCAACTTTGACTATTTATCTTATTCAATTTTTTTTGATAATTTTTATATATTTTGATATAATTTGATTTATCATTAGAGTTATTTGAAACACAACTTAAAATTTTACATATTTGAGCAAAATTTTTAAATAAGATAAATGATCAAAGTTGATAGTAAAAGTTAACAGCGACATCAATTTAAAAATGGAGGAGTAAAAGATTGCATACACAAATGGAATTAGGACATCTTTTTTTCTACAGCACAGCCTAATGAAGATTTTCTTTTGCGAGAAGCGAAATGAAGATTTGTGGTAGTAGCACTAATCTCCGGGCACCCCTGGAGACCTTGACTGATCAGTCTAGACTCACTCACCGTCTTCTCTTCGTCTGAACAATCAACGGGGAGCCAGAGCTTGACTTCCAAATCAACGATTTGAACGGTTACTCTAAGTAAATTTTGCCTCCGTTTTTTCATTGCGTCCTCTCGTGGTTTAGATTTCACGCTGGGATCGTCTACTGTACTTCCGAGTCGCTGATAGACAAACTAGTACGGTGAGGGATTGCTTCCCCAGATTTCCCTGATCAACACTTGCCATGGCTACTCTCCGATCCTTGACGCCGGCCAGCGACTACGAGTAGCGCCGATGCACCGTATCCGTACTGCTTCCGTGTCTACTGGGCGAGACAAAAACCATGTGAACCGTCAAGCACGTTCAAGTTGGTTAAGGTGTATTGTCCTGTGGAAATGGTAGTGCGGCGCCCCACACATGTACGGCTTGCTGGCTTGCCCGGCACGAGCAAAATCAATCTTGCGTGGATATGGCAAGCGTCGCCATCATCGGGCCGTAAGGCATGGTTATAAACTGGACTAACAATAATTACAAACGTACCGTCACCAGGATCTGATGATCTGAAATGTATGGAGTATATTGGCCACCGGCAGCAGCTTAAGAACAAATTGCATTGCATCGTTTGCCTCCGAGTCACACATTTATTTATTTTTTAAAAAAAATTACAAAGTTCTGGCCCGGTTTATAAGAAACTAAAACAGCCAAACGCTGGACCACACGTTGCCTAGAATTTTTATTCCTTGGCAGTTCCGGTTTGCAGTACTCCAGTAGAAGAAGCAATGCGGCTACGAGTAGTTTTTGTGTGTGTGTTTGCTATACGAGTACTCGCTAAGCACATGCTTACTCGTCGACTCGTCGTTGACTCGTTCATACGACGCGACTTAAACTCCGGTCCAGACACGGTTTCGAGCGCGTTGAGCCAAAACTGTACTCGTACGGAGTATACTATACTCTTTGTTCTTTAATTGATATCGACATTTACTTTTAAATTTAATTTTGACTATTCGTTTTATTTAAAAATTTTACTTAGATGTGTAAATTTTTAAATAACTTTAATGATAAATTAAATTATATTAAAATATATAAAATTTATCAAATTTTTTTTATAAGACGAATGATTAAAGTTGCATTTAAAAATTAATAACGACGTTAATTAAAGAACGGAGTGAGTACATCGCGACCAGTCACCAGACCTGCAACTGCGAGCGAGGCCATCATAAACAAACGCTCCATTTGATTTCTCTCTCTAATCACATCCCTAATAGCTCCGGAGCAGACCCCCTTGACGTTGACTGCAGTGAGCAAAGCCTTCATCAAGCACTTCACACTCCCGTCACCAATCTTCCTATATATAGGGCTCTTCGTCGTGGGCTCCTTCTCCAACATCAACTTCAGCGAAGTGAGTGCGAGCTCCATCTGATCTGTCTCCGCTTCCTCTGCTTGCTTCGCACTGCACGTAGCGGTAGCGGCGAGCCTCGAAACTTGAGCTGGAATCCTTTCTGATTCTACATTGCGAGTCGGCCGCCACGCCACCGAGAAAATAATCAGCAATGGCGAAGGTACTTAAGCGACTGACTTCCGTCAGACCGTCCTCCTCCTCTGTTTTACTGAAACGCCGTCCTCCACCTCTCTGTTCTGTTCGCAGCAACGGATCGTGATCAGGGTGGAGATGAGCTGCGACAAGTGCCGGTCCAAAGCCATGGCGCTGGCGGCCGCGACGGTTGGCGTGGACTCGGTCGCGATCGCCGGCGACGCCAAGGACCAGTTGGTCGTCGTGGGTGACGGCGTCGACTCCGTCCGCCTCACCGGCGCGCTGCGCAGAAAGGTCGGGCCCGCGCAGCTGCTGCAGGTCGCCGACGCCGCTGACAAGAAGAAGGACGAGGAGAAGGCGAAGCGGGACGCCACCGCCGCCGCGGCGTCTGAGTACCAGCGGTGGTACTACCACTACCCGGCGCCGCAGCCGGCGACCGTCGTTTATGATGAGTACCCCGCCGTCGGGTACGCGGTCGGGTACCAGTGCCAGCCGGCCAGCAACTGCTCCATAATGTAGAGATCTGTATAACGATGCAGCAGTGCTTGGACGAATGGAAAAACTGGTTGCGTGGGAACTGCTAGTCGTAGTCCCATGTGCACATGGCAGTATCCTGCTGATCTTGGTTGGTCGATGGACTTGAGGAACTAAATCAGACTGGTGGAGCACGTGGTATCAGCCAAGTGAATAATACTCCTGACAATGCATGCAAAGAAAAACCCAACTGCATAACATTAACAAGTTCACCGAGTCACCGTAGACCGTACAATACTGCTATACCACTGCGTAGTAATTTCTCATACTATACGATCGGTCTAAGAGCAAATACGAATCAGTCCGTGAAGTAAGTTACGGGCCTAATATTGTTTCTGTTTCTGCGACGGGCTCAGGTCCACACATTCTGGCCCATTTCCGTCACAGGCTTTACTACAAGTCTACGACCGTACCACACTCTTCCACCAGAGCTTTTTTTTCCTCGACGTTCCTTTTCTTCACAATCGTATCAAGAACATTCTTTTTCTTCTTTAAATAAAATTAAGAAAAGAACATCCCTTTTCTTCTTTAAAAAGAATTGAAGGAACCAATGAAGCACGACCAATAAATCACCTGGAATAACGTCGACCAAGTTCTTTTCTTCAGTGTCAGGTTTTCAGCCGCTGAAGTTGGTTCGAAGTTCGAACAGACGCGGGCCGACTCGGCAACCATTTCCCACCCGCCACCGGAATTTGATAAGCTGAATCAGCTGATCGTCCGTCCGGTCGTACCAGCGCTGTTGACTCGAACTGTCAGGTCTCCCTCCCGAATCAGCCCACCAAACGGCACCATCCGAGCCGTCCACGGAACCGACTCTCTGCGGTGGACGGCTCTGATTTCTCTAGAGCGATAGCTTGTGGCCCTCTCTTTGCAGGCATGTACTTGAAATTTAAATTTCGGAACTTTCCTGGTGGTATTCAAGCGTTGATGTCACTGTCGGAACAATCACGGCCCGGTTTTACCGCTGCTTCCTACTCGGAGGACGGTGCCCCGCTTCGACGCAACGAATCTGACGAAAGTGTTTCATACTGACAAGGTAATTTCCGTGAAAGCTTCTGTGTACCTTACGCCATCCTCGAGGCTTATAAAAGGCGACACGGCAGGCTTCTCTGGTCATCACTCTTTCGATCGATCTCTTCTTCCCCCGAAAACGATTGGCTCCTGCTGTCTTAACATTTTCTTCCTCGACGACGACAAACAAACATGAAGGTACGTACTAGTCCACATCACAGACGCGTCTCGTGCGTCGTAATCAATCGAATTTTGTTTCACCTCCATCAAAGAGATTCATGTTTCGATCAACTGTTCGTCTCGTTGCTTCTTGACTTTGCAGACGCAGATGGTGATCAGGATGGAGCCGAGCTCCGAGAAGGGCCACTCCAAGGCGATGCGGATCGCGGCCGAGACCGACGGCGTGGAGTCCGTCACGCTGGCGGGGAAGGACAGGAGCCTGCTGGTGGTGGGCGGCGACGGCGTCGACTGCAACGACCTCACCACCAAGCTGCGCAGGAAGGTGGGCCGCGCCAACGTCGTCGAGCTGCGCACCCTGCACAACACCAGCGCCGGCTTCGGCTACGGTCACTACCGCACCGGCCCCGCGCGCGACGTAGGCTACGGGAACACCTACAGTGGTTACCCCGCGGGGGGCTACGCCTACGCGACGGCGCCGGCGTCGGAGTACTACGGTCACCGGCCGGCGTACGCGAACTACAGCTACAACCCGCCGCCGTACGCCGGCACCGTCGAGTATTACCCGGCCGGTGACCAGAACGGCTGCTGCATCATGTAGTTTGCTCCATCGATCGATCATGTTGAGTTACCTTAGGCATAGCGTAGATTGTATACGTTCTTTTGCTGATCGACCGGGGCTTGGTTTTTTTGTGTCCCCCGTTTTCGACTTTTCGTTCATTTTCTGTTGTAATAGTCTCTAGTCACACGCTTGTGTGATGCATGCCATGTAGATTGTGAAGCATGCTGTGTAAATTTGTCAAGCTGGTGAACCGTGAGATCTTGTTTGTTTTGTTGGATTTTTGGATCTCTGTATTTCACCAGTCGATGAACGCCGTCACCTGTTGCGTTACACTAGCACCGCCTCGCAACACACTTGAGAGTCAGACCGAGTTGTATTTTCAGGGAGGGAATCGAATCCGAAAAGAGAGTTTGAAAACACGAGCACGAATCGTTCGACAGCCGCACCCCCACCGGCCAAGCAACTGCGGCCCGACAGAGCATACGCCGACCCGCGCATCCCACGGCGACCGTGACGCGTCCGCCGCTTCTGCGCCCGCCACGCGAGATCACTGGGAGTCGCTTTCAGGCGACACGCCGTGCCGCTGCGTCCGCCACGCCGGCACAACCCGTCGCCGACCGACGCGCACCTGGCGCGCCAAGGCTGGTCACCGGCAAACAAATGGCACATATGCCCCAGTTTCAGTTATCCAATCAACCCAGATGACACCGCGCGGCTCGATCGGACCCTCGCGATGGTTCTCAACTATCAAATCACAAATTAAACCAAGGTGTTCGCGTGGCCGAGTTGTGCTTTGCCGCGCTTAAGCTGTGGACATGGTCCGCATGGATGCAGAGCGCTTACGCCATCCGTTGATAACCATGGCTCTGTACAGCTAGCGGATAGCAGAGGCTGCAACAGTTGCACACTTGCACGTTGCACTGGTCATTTTGTATTGTACAACAGTACAAGTTGCACAATACAAGCAGTACAACTGCACAAGTGTCTGAACTCATGCCGACCGAGAACTCGTGCCCATCAATTTGCCCATATCCCTTATTCCCCTCTGCGCAATCGAATTACAATTTCTTATCCCTATATTTTATTTTACACACGTTAAATCATAATTAACGCATACTTGTCGTAATACGACATTTAATTCATAATTTGAATATGCAAAACTTTATTCCGCAAGATTGATATTTTGAAGTTTCATGACAATTTATGAAATTTTTACACGGTGCTTGGAGAAAAAAGAAACGGATGTTTCAGCATAGCGATTGCCCTTTTTCCTTTTTTGTAGATAACTGCGCACGAGATTTTTCTGTCGGTTAAAAAAAAAACTACTCCCTCTGGTTTTAAATTATTGACACCATTCGTTTTATTCAAAAAAATATGTTCAAATGTATAATTTTTTGTTATTATTTGATTTATCATTAGTGAAATTTAAATCACAACTAATAATTTTACGCATTGAAACATATTTTTTGAATAAGACGAATAGTTAAAGTTGATGTTACAAATTAACGATGTCAATAATTTAAAACCGGAGAGAATATTCATTTACAGATACAAGCTAAGGTGCGTATACGGAAATTTTCCTGTTTTTTAATTTTTTTTGATAAAATTGAACTGATTTATGTGAAATTTCTGTGTTTCAAAAGGCTTTAAGGCTTCTTGATGGGGAAAAAATCAATCCAAATAACTTTGAACCGTCTAGCAAAGTCATCGTCAATGCATATGATAAATTAATGGATGCTGATGTTTGCCAACTAAACATACTACGGGAGCGACGGTGACCTTTGTGGTATTGTTCTGTAACTCTGTTAGTACTTAAGGTAATCGCACACGCTTCTCTCTTCTTCCAGCATTACCAGCTCCCGATCGCGGTTGGGCTTGACCCGCTGTAGCCTTTGGAATTGTACTGAACGATGCTATCTGTACAATGAACTCTGAAATTACATCGTCCCAGTTTGTGATTCCTTCTATAATTGAAAACAGAATTCAGTCGAAACATCATTGTTCATTCGTCATCTGATAGTTATTGTGGTGCGGGCAGTTGCATATACCAACATCATCTGATAGTTTTTTATCTGTTGTCATCGTTGACTTCTAATTTCAACTTTGATCATTTATTTTGTTCAAATTTTTTTACTAAATATAATATTTTTTGTTATAATTATATTTATTATTAGAGTTATTTGAATTACAATTTAAAATTTTACATATTTGAACTAATTTTTTTTGAGTAAGTCCAATAGTCAAAAGTTAAAGTTAGAAATCAACGACGACAACAATTAAAGAGCAGAGGGTGCCATTAGGTTGTTTTGCATCATGCAGTTTTCTATTTATCTTTTTGCTCTCTCGGGCACCAATTCATGCAAAAGTTGTTGCGTCTCTCGCTTTAGTTTATACGAATCTGAGATCATACTGATGAACTACTAGAGTAAGTAGTATGTGCCTGTACTTTAAGTTTGGTCAAATGGCTGTGTCACAGGGCAGAGTCTTGAGTGTGGTATCCTCTTCTGTCCCTATTGAAAGCGAACGGACGGTTTGAGCCAAGCGGCGGATACAGGTGACACTTCCAGAAATTTCATCTGACAATTGAAGGAAGCATTTCTAAAACATTTTCTTGTATATTTTCGTGGCAATATGGACACTATATATATCGTTAATCCTTTTCTCTCTCTTTGAACTCCAAATGGCAACAACTTAGTACTCCTATAGTACCAGGAATTTTCTTCCTAGAATGCCATTTGGAGTCTGCATGAACCAAATCGGGTGAGGTCCTAGCCACCATCTTCATGTCTTTTTAGCACTCGTACTCTGTTGAGTGCCGTTATATAATAAGACATGACAGATCATATAACCTGGCCTATACTAAACAAGCGTATCTAGTGGTATTTGACTTCTTGCCTGTCAGTACAACTGTATCCTCCAAGGGAAAACTGGATCTCATCTACTTCTCCTTTTCTTTTTTAGTTTTGCACAATTAAGAGGGCTATATAAACCTGAAGAACACCCCCCCCCCCCCCATGATTATAGAAACCTTGGAAAAATAAAGATATCGTTATAATGAAATGGCTTCCAGGGCTCCAGGCCCTTTCCACATCTTTCTGGTATCCGGTGCTCTATGTTGTGTTGCTATGCCTTCAGGAGAACAAATCACATGGATGCATATGGTCCTATTTACCTGACCAAGTTTGCTTTCTTTCAATTGCAGAAACTTCCTACTCCTAATCCCGTTGGTTGCACAGTGACATTGATCTGTAGGTAGGCACGTCCGGAACGGGAGTGATGCATCCTAGCGGCCTTCACAACACGTAAAAGGTAATGGCGATTGTGTATGACGATACGAATTGGAGCTTGTGTAATGGAAGTGCTAAAAGAGGTGATTAAATAAAGAAAATCATTTTATTTTTTTTACCTCAAGGGTTCTTTTGATGTTAAAAGATACTACTACATCTATTTTTATTGAAGTGAGTTTTTATCTATCTTTAAGCATCTATCCATTTAACTTGCTTCTTGCATTGTACATGTTGAAATTAAGAGTTTCGAAAGCATATTTCAATAAAACGTGCAATGCTGAAATTCTTGACTATATCAGAGAAATCCTGTAAGTATTTCTCCCATGTTGGTCAATCAGTTTCGAATAGTAAAACACGCCCATGCATGCTCGTACAAAACAACCTGCAGTACGGGGTACTATTTTGCGTGCAAAATCCTCATCGAGTTGGATACGTTAACATTGATTCGTGCTGTCGGTTACTACATGAAGTCCTTTCTTCTCCACGTAAATAAAGATCATCCTGCCACCACGCTATAAAGTGCTCCTCTACATCAGAAGCAAAACCTCATGTATCTTCAGAAATTTAGAAAAAAATCTTTTCTGATTCTAGAAATCATTTTAATTTATTTTTCTCCTTCTAAAAATGCTGCGTCGGTTCTTGCGTTCGTAATAAATTTTGTGTCCGTAGAGGTCGTTTGGGATTAAGAGTACTTAAATGCACATTTGCTGTCTTCGGCAGTCGGTTTGGTTTTGCTGTGAACCCCCCAATATTCAATGCCTTCACTCCTTTGACTTGCTCCGTGTCTTTGTTCCATTTTCGATCAAAACCTCCTCATATAGCCTTATTGCCTCTAAGCTACTGCTCCCTCCGTTCGCTTTTACGGAATCGTTCTGGACAAAAGTGAAAAAGTATGGTATAAAAAAATGAGAACGAAAAAATAGAGATAGAGATTTATTAAAAAAAAGAAAGTGTATTAGAAAGAAATAAAAGTGTATTAAAAAGTGAGAATGACATATATTAATAAACAAATTTTGAATGTTAGAATGACTTATATTATATTTGTGAACAGAGGAAGTACTCTCTTCGATTTTAAATTATTGACACCGTTGACTTTTAACTTTAATTTTGGTTATTCACCTTATTCAATAATTTGTTCAAATATGTAAAATTTTATTATTATTTGATTCATCATTAATGAAAATTAAATTACACCTAATAATTTTACACATTGAAACAATTTTTTTAATAAAATGAATGATCAAAATTAATGTTAAAAGTGAACGGTGGTCAATAATTTAAAGCTAATATAGTCCCTCATTCTTTTCATTTGTGCAAAGTCTCCGGGGGTTTGTTCTAAATGTAAGGATCATTACCCCCAACTGTCAAGTGTGCTCAAGAACAGGGCACATTTCATTTTATTTCTTTGGATGTCACACGTAATTTGATTTGCATGCTATATTGCAAAATTGATATTTTTTTAGTGAAAGTTCTTTATAATCCATTTGTTTTACTCCATTCGGTTTCTATATATATGCGTCAGCAATTTCAAACAAAAAAGTACTATTTTTAACAAAGCAAAACCTCACATAGTTTAATAATGGGTTTGTGAGAGTGCCGAAGCATGAAATCAACAACTTCACGCACGCCACCAAATAGAGATTCAGTGGCAAACATTGTACCGTTACCACGAACTCGTACTCGGAGCGATCCAAGAACTTGTTGTGTGTTCCTGGACCTCGAGGGGTGTATTTGCAAATACAAATCGCGAGAGGTGTGAGAGAGAGAACAGGGAACGAGGGAGATGCACACGAAATTTATTGCGCAGTTCTGCACCTCACGCCTTTTATTTAAGAGCCCCTCCCTCTCCGTTTGGAATTCTTTTCTCCAGCTCCGAATTCTCCTCCTGCTCGTTGGGCACCCTTCCCTTCCCTGCGATCGATCGATCCCTCTCACACCTCGCTGGACTTCGCTTGCGGCGGCGTTGCCTTCGCCGTCGGAGGAGGAGAAGGAACGAGGGCAGAATTCCGGTGTTTACCCGAACAGAGGTGAGTGCGCTCGATCCTACTTTCGCTCCTCTCCTAGTTGCAGTTTCTTCGCCGTTTTTTATGGTTGTTTTCTTGATTCATATCTCGTGAGTGATTCATACCTCGATCCTACTTTCTCTCCTCTCTAGTTTCGTATTCCGTGTTCACCGGAAAATCGAGTGTGATTTCCTCCAAAACCACATCTTTTCTGCCGCGAAAATATCCGCAACCACTCGCTGCCAAGTTCTTCCCTTCCCAGTTCTCTGCCTGCCTGTACGGGCTGTACCTGTAGTTGCTGCCTGCTGCGGGGGCAGATCACTGCGCGGTTGGGGTAGTAACTGATATGCAGTTACTCACAGACGCATGCAGATTGCAGCAGTTACACCATTGAAGTTTATCTCGTTGCGCCGGTCCCTCCAGGAACCCGACGCCGACGCCGACGCGGTGGAAGTGGAACCGGCGCGCGGCTCCTTCCGCGCGATGCGTTTGTTGCTGTGGTTCTACGTGAGCTTTCGTGCGGATTCAGGTAGCGGGGTGTTTTGCCGTACGCTCGCGACAACATCTGCTCCTATCCTCCTACTGCATTGATGATGTGGTCGAGCTTAAAATAGCCGAAGGTTTTAGGCATTGGATTATACTAACTCCGTCTCAAAATAATAAGTGTTTGTTTGAGTTTCGTGACATCTATTATTAACGATTTTTATAAATTTAGTTAATTTTAAAAATTTAGTATTTGTATTTTTAAATTTTTTATAAGAAATACTTTTATAATATATATTAAAAATAATTTATATTTAATAAAAATTATTGGTCAAAATAAGTTTGACTAAATCTAAATGAACATTTATTCTGAGACAGAGCTAATTACTTATCATTTTAGAGTTCACAAATTTTCTTTTTTTACTTGTTATTTTCGCTTTTCAATATATTTTTTTTTTATTTTTAATAATCTTTATCGTTGTCTTTCTCTTCCTCCTTTTCAACATATTTCATCTTTTCCACCGTCCTTAAACTCCTCCGTGCTGGTAAGTAAAAAGAGACGAGGGAGTACTATGTTGGCGATAGTTACCTCCCCTTTTAGTATGTGTTTATATCGACGTATGGGTTAGGAGGAGGAGGGGAATTTGATGTTTAATATGTTTATCGTAGTGGCTCTACTGTAGTTATCGTTCGGTAGAGAGAGTGCATATTGGGCATGGCACCTTGTAAAAAAAAATAGTAGTAGTGGATATGCCTACTTGTTTCGGTACCAACTCTGTAGTGCTTTCTGTTGGAGTTTCAGTTAGTACTACTGTATCACGCAAAGATTGTGGTGTCCGTGGCCTTACCAGGACAGTTTACAACTCTGTTGAAGGCGGATTGTTGTTTATAGAAATAAAATAAGCTCTGCTGCTTCTAGTGCTCCATCTTTCTGCAAAATTTATGACACTTTTTTTTCCTGCGCAAATATTTAATTGGAACTGAAATAAACTCAATGCGCGCATGCACAGGCTGGGATTTTTAACAATGTTGTTTGTTATGTCAAGTGAGGGCACAATATTTATAGATGTAGCTGTTTTTTTTGTTTTGTCAACTGTTCCTGGACTCTACAGTAGTCAGGTGCAGTATGGTCATAGAAATATATCTGCTGGATGAAGAATAGACATAATGAGCTGGTGGTTGCTGGTTACCATCAGATATTGATGATAAACTCTAAACATTCTTACAGCACTGAGAACCACCATAAGAAATGTACTGTGTGAGCAAGTATATCCGAAGGTAACGGCATGTTCTGTTTCTTCAGCAGCTTGTATTATGCTGAAAATGATATGACCATTATAGTCTCAAGAGGTTTCCTTATGTATTCAGGTTGCAATCAGTCTTACATATCTGTCCCATCCAAATTGACTCCGCTTTAAAAATCTGAAAGCTACGCTCCTCATTCATGACAAGTGTGAAGGTTAACCGATTCTGATTGTGAGTTTTTATTCTTTGTTTTGGTTCTATGATGATCTTAGTTCAACCAATACTACCACTAGCTGCTTTGTTGAAACTACAGGAAGAACCGTCCCTATCAATGCCATCATGAATTTAGACAGATGTAGTTGGAATCACAACCAGAATTTTTAATGCTTGTACTTGATTAAATGGATGGGGCAGCTGTATTGAAAGGAAAATCTGCAAATGGTATTTATTAAGTTGAGTTTACGTGTTTTTCTACATTAAGTTGAGTTTACATGTTCTTCTACATGGATTGCCCAATAAATCACTATTAACAATGTGTCGTTTGTTTGCCATGGATTGTATCATGATAGAAATATCCATCATAATACAATGCAACATTAGCTTGGTTGACCATATTTATTCATGCAAAGATAATGAAGAATGAAACATTATTTCTCGTCAACATTTGTCCAGGCCAACTATATTTGATCGCTGTGGAATCATATTGAAGAACTAGATGGCAAAATGGGACTGATTTTTGACAAAATGGTAGAAGACACAAGTCTGTCACAAGATATGGTAGAGATAAGTGGGAATGTGGCACATAAGATTGTTTCTTTTGACAAGGATGTCGTAGAGATAAAATTGGCAGATACTATTGATTCTGATAAGTATGGTGGCAATTTTGTCAAGGATGTTTGTATTGATGAAGGTACGCTTTTTCATCCAAAGATTTTGGAAGAAAAAACAATGGATAGAAGGCAATCTCCTAAAGTCAGTTGTCAAATGACTGAAGCAAACAGTGATATGACGTATTGGAAGAAAGATGATGCTAGAAAATCTGTAAACGAACTGAAACAAGAAGCTATTGTACCAGTTGAACTTGCTCCTAGTTGTACGAATGAGAAGCAATGCTCCACTGGCAAGGAGTATGATGATCATGATGGTAGTGCTACCACTGACTGCATTACAGGCGATCCCAGTGAGAAGAAAATAATAAGTTTGCAAGAGTTACTTCTCCTTGAAAGTGCTGAAGAATCTCGACTTGCAAGCACTGTAAGCTGCGAGAGCAGTGCAAAGCAGCACCCTCCCAAAGATGAAGATGGACAGGTATAACAATACTCGACAGTTATTTCTGACAGATAGTCCTTTGTCTCATTACGTTCATTTTTTTCCCCTTATTACCTAAAATTCAGTGGTAAATTGCTCGTTTAAATTTGTAAATTTTATTGCATTTGTTCTAGAATGAGAAACAAATCTGTTACCCTTGCAGGCTTCCATTAATAGCAATCACGAAATTCAAGCTATTTTGCCTAAAACTAGTGACTATGTCAGTAATATTGTCTCAAGTACGATGTCTGACGACCAAAGAGAAGCATTAGATATGAAAAGGCCAAACCAAATTGATCGCCACAACCCTTTCGTTGACCATAGGTCACTGGTCGTGGAGGATATATTGGAACCTGCATGCTCTATACCATCAATCACAGATGATGCTTCCACAGAACCTATGAGCACTGTTAGCAAGACTGATAGTTTCAGCAATGTGGTAAGTGGCTCCGCAGAATTAACTGAAGTCAAAACAGGTGAATCTGGTTTGGATGCTGCGAGTTCAAGTAATCAGGATATTCAGTTATCCGAGGGCAATGATGACAGTGAGACTCGTGCAAGCAAGGCAATCACTGAGGCAGTGGATGAAGTTGGAGTTGCCACAGCTTCACCATGTAACAATGGTGAGAATAAAAACAAATGTGATGCTAATAGTATCTCTGATGTGCATTGTACCAGTCAGATAGATGAAGAGAATGATATAGACAAGGACAATGCAGTGAGAAATGTTCTTGCAGAGTTTGATTATGCAGCCGCGCAAACTGCACCTGAAAGTTCAAGATCAACATCTCGTACTGGCAATGGTGATCCGTATGTATCGAACTTATTTGGTCCCAGTATCATGTCAGCCCCCTTGTCAGACTCTGGTCATATAGCATATTCTGGCAACATCTCTCTTCGGTCAGATAGCAGCGCAACTGGCTCCCGGTCCTTCGCATTTCCAGTGTAAGTCTTGCCTGTTTTCCCTTTTTGTCAGATTATTTATTTGTGAGAACAGTATCCTTCTTAGACTTGTTCTGAAACAATCATGCAAACCGTAAACCGTTGATCTTCTCTAACAGTTTTAAACAATAGAACACGCATTACTGGATTTTTTAAATAATTACATCATATGATATATTCCTTGACATTTATATATCCAAAATTATGGATCCTAGATAAATTTTGCTCCGGTTAATGTGCAGGTTGCAGAGGGAGTGGATGAGCAGTCCTGTGAGGATGGCAAAGGCGGAACACAGGCATGCTAGGATGCGCTTTGGCTGGAGGAAAGGGCTCATTTGCTGTAAATTCTGAGCCATTATATTGTTGGAGGGGGAAATATGATATGCGGCATGTTTGAATGGATGGTATTTCCTTGGAAAGTTGGGCATCGGAATTCAGATTTGAGCCACATGACAACGAAATACCACACATCCAAATATCCCTTTTTGTTTGTCATCTGCACGCGGTACCCTGCCTCCTATTGGTTCCGGAGGAGGGTAAAGCTTGGAGTAGTGTGAAATGAAGGTACATAAAGCTGTAGCGTAGGGATGCAGCTTGGTTTGGTAGAGGTGCTTTAGATGATGTACATGCTTGGTGGATTAAATAGTTCTTTCCTGTTTTGAGGTGATGGCGGATTTAAGTTGTTCAGTTATCTTTCTTGGTTTAAGATACGTGCTGTGTGGCATCCAACACGATCATGAGTTCGTGATATATGGCCCTCTGAATTCCCTTTTAAGGCCTCTTTTTGAAACGCAAAAAATCCATATGATGAACATGGAATTCAAGAAAAAATTCGTGCTATCAAAAAAGGGCCCAAACAAAGAAACCTGTATTCCAGTGCACCGGAACGATCATATTCTGATTAAACAAATTTCATCTTAACATTATTCGAGTTACTGCGAAATCTGATGTTGTAACATGATAAATCCTACTACTATGAAGCGTAGCCGAACAGAGCAATGTGCATGCACCCCC
>BCLG01001090.1:89417-113458 GCA_001602295.1 Zoysia matrella | reverse complement strand
CCACTTAACAAGATTGACTTTGCAGTGACAAACTACACCTATGATCTATATAGTTCAATCCGACCTAGAAGTATTCTATCCTCACCTGTACAGCGAAGAACGAAAACAGATACCTAAACTTAGTTATGGTTTTTTGGGTGAGGCCGGGGCCCGACACGCTGAACCGCCGCTTCCTCGGCAACCTCAGGGCTCGCTCCACGGCCAAAATCAGGCCCGCCGTTGCCCGTCGATCCATTCACGTCGACCGCGGTTTCAGCTTTCCTGGTGTTCGCCACGCCCACGCCCGGCTTGCTCGTCCCTGGCGTTCCTTTCTTCGAGGACGAGTGCTGAGTACTACTGGTCGTCGCCATGGACGACGGACTCTTCACTGCAAGAGTAGGTGGCAACGTGTTGGACCAGAACACCTTGTCGAAGCAACAATGTCCTCGATCGAGGACAATGGACATAACGAGGAGAGGACCAAGACGGTGTAGAAACGGTAAAGATGAACTCACCGTGGCGAGCGTGAGCAAGGGGACGGTCAAGGGCCAGCAAGGAGATGGCCAGGAGAACCATAAGAAGAGTTGATGAAGCCCTTCGGCAACAACCCATGGCAACTGGCAAAAACTTCTATTGAAAGTCCGCTCGCTTATTGTAGAGGAGGAGTAACTGCTACTTATTCCAGCTGAGTCCAGCGGTAGTGAGAAAATTAGAAGTGGTAGTAACAGAAGAAGAGCGCGGCGATATATAGTTCTTCGATTTTTTATAGAAGCCGCGCGCAGTGCCCACCTTGTTAGTCAGTTCGAGATCGACAGGCGGTCAAACCTCACCTAGATTGCGAGATCTGTTACACCGGTAAGTATAGTAGTAATAAAACATCTGCACAGTCCGTACTTTATGTTAATCCTTGTTTAACAAACCCTAGGTAGGTTTTCGATCCATCATCCGGTTGCAGGGGCACACAGCCACGCGTCGGTGCAAGCACGTGTGGACTCTGCGCGTCCGCGTGCCCGGCCGTGGCCGGGTTCCGGCAGCAGAGCTGAGAGCTCCATGTTGGGGCCGGGCGCCGCTGCGGTATCGATCAGTGCGCGCGGGCGGCGTGGCCGTGCACGGCGCCGCGGCATCGACGTCGTCGCCTGCCTTACTCCCATGCGCGTGCCGTTACAGCGGCACTTGCAAGTTGCAGCAGGTGTTCAATAGTAAAAGCAGCTTCACTTGGCATCGGGGTCGTCCCGGACCGAGATCCTAGGCTCTCGACTCGGGATCCCCGGCGAGTTAACAATTTCAGAGTCAGGAATCGACAGAAGGCTCGATCAGCGGATCGGGTCCAGCCGGACGGTCCCCGGATTCCAACAAGACCAAGGAATCGAAAACGCACATATTGTTGCGAGCTCGTACTGCGTGTTCATGGAAAGGATATCCGAAGGCTGAAGTCTGTTTTTCTTCAACGTTCCTGGAAAGGATCAGCCCAAAAAAACAACATCAAACATCAGCAGAAACGTGGTCTTGATCATCTGCGTTCGTTCTTCAAACATGCCGTACCTATCGGCGCCGACTCATTCATCCATGGAACAATCAAGCACGACGTCGTCATGCTTGAGGCCCTAGCGATTGCATTTGTTGGGCAAGATGCAGTTTGCAGATAAGTACTCCACACACCCAAGTGCCATGTGTCGTTGCAGCCTAGGCGCCTAGAAATCAGCAACCACACAAACAAAACAACTTGAAGATATATTTTACGAAAGCTTCTCACAGATAGGCTCACGTCCCACATGACCAATACAAACAGAGCCATCTTTTGAATCACTAGGAGAACAAGTAGCGAGGTGGAGCTCGCTAAAAGGGTCACGGTTCTCACAGATGGTCCCATCCACAACATCATCGGAAAGGCAGTGAGTATTAACAGTAGCACAGCATCAATCCAAAAAGGCACGCGACAGTGCGACACTACTTAGAACTTGTTCGTTTATTCTCTAATTCATTTGGATTAGATGAAGATTGAATCCACCACTCTTTAGTTATGGATTAAATCCACCTCATTCTATTCTAATCCCCTTCCATCCAAGACAAACCGAACATGCTCTTGACCCCTGTAGCCATAATGCGGTTGGCGCCGAGCGCGCCGTGCCAAACCACAGATCCGTGTGGCCCCGGCGGATCATCGGCCAATTAACTCATCTTCCTCCGAACCCCAGTGCCAAACCTTGTACAAGTGATCCCCACGGCAGAGCAGTGCCATATTGCCATTGGCACCAGGGATTTCAAATTTTACTCGCGTTACTCTCCCTGTCCCGGATGAGACGACACCAGCCTAATCGTGGGTTGGTTAATTGTGTCAAGTGGAGTCGAGTCGCTGACCAGCCGTGCCCCCAGGTCAACGACATTCGGGCACCCAAGACTAACCGCGAATCGCCGGGTCCAAATCATGCGTCCCGAGAAAGCAAAGAATATCGAAGCGGTAAGCGAGCAAATTTGAATGCTACTGTGGAGTACCTTCGGCTGCCGGTGGTGCTTCTCCGGCGCCATGGTCTGGCCGTGCACGTAGAGAGCGGTGTCATGGCCAGACGACGGCACATTGCCGGTGGTGCTCGCGTTGCTGCCTCCGCTCCAGCTCCTCTGGCTGCTCGCGCTCTCCTTTCGACTGTGCCGGTTGCCGCATTTCCTGGATCGGCAGTTAGCGCTGTCGCCGGCGGCCACGGCTGTACTCCGCCATCCTCTCCTGCATGCCCTTCGACATACCCTCCATCTTCATCCTAAGCATTTCAACCTTCAGTATGCAGAGCACATTCAGTAATCGGAATGAGAAACAGCGATGTACAATAAAGGAGTATGTACGTGTTAGTGTTCGGTCAGTTCGGATGCCATACATCAGATGTGTTGGTACTGTGGACGCGTTCATCGCCATCGCTGCGTTCGGCTTGCGGCGGTGGCAGCGGGGCGACGGGCAGGGCGATCTCGCGGATGACCTTGACGCAGGGCTCGACGTCGGGTGGCGGCATCTTCTCGAGTCGCCGGCGGAGGGAGGACGCCTGGCGATCGAAGTTCCGGCCGTGGCACCGCTGCAGCTCCCGCGGCCCGCTCGTGGCCCTCCTCCCGCTCTCCTACACTCGCAGCGCCTCCATCTTCTCTTCCAGGTCCTCGATCCCCGCGTCCAGCGCCGACGTCGCCCCTGCCCTCGATCTTCTTCCTCCCCTGTTATTTTTGCATCCGAGCGATCATGATCAGCCGTTGTAACACTTGCAATGACAAGACAAGGTAAGGGGTCTGTTTAACGCGCGATGGTTGGTTGGTTACCGAGACGAGCGTTTCAACGGCGGACTTGAGCGCGGCCTCCATCTAGGCGCGGTGGCGGTCGAGCTTGCGGAGCGCTACCTCGCGCTCCATCCGGAGGAAGTTGCACTCAGCGCGGAGGATCTCCGCCTGGAACCGCCACTGTTCGTCGTCCTCCAGCTCCGCGGGGTCCTCCTGCGACGACAGCGGGGGCGCCGCCCGTGGCGGCGACGCTGGAGCGGACTCCAGCCCGGGCACGCGGCGCTCCATCTCGAACAGCGCGCCGAGCTGAACGGGCCTCGGCGCCGCCGTCCGGGGCTGCGCGTGCCCCGTGCTCCGGCTGGGCCTACCGCTCGACCTCCTCGCCAGGTTGAGGCTGACGATCCTCGGCGTCGCCGCCGCGTGCTGGCTCCTGACCGCCTGCCGCGCGGACATCGAGGCCGCTGCAGGGCAGTTCGGATAAGAACACAAGGGGGCCGCGTCCCAGCTATAGCTGGGCAAACGGGCCGCTCGGCCCGACATGACACGGCCCGTCAAGACTCGCGGGTCGTGCCAAGCCAGGCTGCCGACTGAGGCGGTGGCCCGCAGCACGGCCCATTTATATCATCCGTGTTGAAATGGGCCGTGCTGGCACAAACGGCCCATGGTGCTGACGGTCTATTTATAGTGAAAAAATGGTGAAAATGAGGTAGTTAATTGAGGATGTCGAGGGTCAAACCTGTAACCTGATGAATGGGAGGGAATGAACATACCACACTGTCACACAAATCTTCTTGTTTTTCATATGGAATAAAGTTCTATTTACAAAAGTTATATCGAGCCGTGCTGTGCTGGACCTCTGGCCAAGCACAACCCGACTAGCGGGCCCGTGCCGAACCGCGCTCGGTGTCGATCGGACCGTGCTGTGTCTGGGCCGTGCCAAAGTGACCGGGCTGAAATACGCCCCATTTGGCACGACTCAGATGCCCAGATATAGTCCCAGCCGGTGAGGTGGACTGGTGAAGCGTGCGGGGAAAGAAGGACGTGAAGTGGTGGCTGGTGGGTTCGCTACCTCTTTTCCTCTGGCTGGGGCGGCAACAGTCCTGTGGAAAGTGTTGGCCGGAGGGGAGGGGATGGCAATGGAGGAAAAAGGCCCTGTCCGGCACCACATGGGAAAGGAGGCGATGTTTCTCCTTTTCCAGGAAAAGTCACGGTTTGAAAAGGATCTTCGTGGGGGCAGATGACACGACTGCCCCACACCGGCGGGCCGGTGCTCTAATTCAGCAGCGATATTAAGAGTTTGAGACCAGTTTGAATCAAGGATTCGGATTATCAATTTTTGATTCTAAAATCTCCACCGTTTAGATAATGAGATTTTAGTTGAATTTTTGAATATTATAATTCAAAATTTTAAATTTTAAAATTTTAACTGTTTGGATTACGTGATTTTAGTATTTTAGATATATTAGTTTGCATTATGGTATAAAATTTGAATAATATTTATATTTATGAGATTCTATAAAATTTTATTATCTTCTAAAAATTCAACCAATTCAAACGGGACCTGAGCAATGAAGAACTGGTGATTAGACTCTCCTGGGCCGCGCGTGGTAGGGCGTGATTAGTAGACCAACCTTCGCCGGCACGGTGCGACATTTGAAATGCGTCTCATTGCGTTCCATGGGTCACGCGGTGTATTGCCGAGATGGAGTAGTATCCCTTACTAGTATCAGAATGCTGAAATGCAACGATAGCGTGCACGCTTTTAAGAGTACAGTAACCTCGAACAATCGCACATTCATTCAGTCGCCAGACGGACCGGTATGCCGTACTCCGTAGTAGTACTACGTACCACACGGTCCACGCCTTACAATCGCACATTCATTCAGTCGCCAGATCGGCCAGTACATCGTACTCCGTACGTACCACACGGTCCACACCCTCATTGACTCTGACTCGACGCGGTACGTGATGACGCGCGTGAGTCTCGAAAACAAAATAAATTGGTCGGTAATCTAAAAAAGATGTTAAAAATGTGAATAAAATAAATACTTTTTCTATTTTACTTATCATTTTAGCTTTGAGTACAAAAATTAAGGAGAGATAAAAAAGTAAAATACGTTAAAAATAAGGAGAAGAGAAAAAAAATACATTGTGAAGCGAGGATGTCAAATAAATTGGAAAAACTTGAAAGGCTAGACTGAAAAGTAATTTGGGATGAAGAGAGTATTAAACATTCACCGTATAGTCTAAATCTTACAATATGTATAATATAAGTTGTAATTAAATTTATAACATACAACCTAATAATATATACAATAAGAGATTGTTTAGTTTATAACTTTTAATTTTTATTTTTTCATAAAACAAGTTTGAGATCTCATTTTCGTATTTAGAAAAACGATAAAAAGGAAAATTTTCACTAAATACGAATTCCCTTAAAACGATCGGGAAAAAGGCCATACTATTTTCCTTACGGTTTTCATTTTTTTTTCTGCTTATCCAAAAATAGTACGAGAAAATGGTAAACAGAATGCGGTCGAAACGAAAAATTTTCGTACCGTTTTCACCTCTAATGGCTAGACAAACCCTTTGCAGCGAGTGAGCCAGTAAGGCCCTGTTTGGATCCGCTTTTTTGAAACTCGCTTATCTAGCAAGCACACTTTTCTGATAAGCCGCCGTCTAGAGAATCTGCTGCTCGAATAAGCGGGACGTTTGGTAGTTCTGATTATTTTAATTAGATTGTCTGTTCTGAGTAATAAATTGACATGTATGCCCTGAGGTGTATGATAGCTCATTTTAATGCTGAAGAGGAGGAGAATTCTATTCTGATGATATTTTTTGAGTGCCTAAATATGATTATATTAAAATATGGTTAAGAGGAATTAAAAGTCCAAATACAACAGTGATAGACCTTACAAAAGCCGCACAACACCATAGCTGCAGCAATGGCATCACGCAACGCACCCATATCTATATCATCTCCTAACACACTCCCATAATCCGTGCTAGATTCGGTTGGATGATCTTCATCACCTTGAAAATCTGATTCAAAATCCAAGTCCTGTAAATCATGATCTCTAATAAAATTATGAAGAGCCATACAAGCAAGTATAATTTTAGATTGTTTGTTAACAGGATAGCCAGGCAAGTTCATGAGAATGCGCCACTTCATCTTTAGAACTCTAAATGATTGCTCAATCACATTTCTAAGGGATGAGTGCGCATGACTAAACACTTCTTTCAATCCCACAGGTTGGTGACCATGCTGCCATTCAGAAACATGATATATTTGACCTTTGTATGGTGCAAGAAACCTTTTTCTGTTAGGGTATCCAGTCAGTGAGCAGGGACGACGGGCCGGATGCTGGGCAGCACGTCGGGGGCGGGCAGACCGCAGATGTGCGCGTCTTGGGTCGATGGGAACTCGACGCGGGGCCGGTGGCGCAGCTGCACGTGCTGCCTAGGGACCACGCGCCACGACCGCGCAACTGCACGCCTTGACCGCACGCGTGGGGCCAGGAAGCAAGGGGCCGGCAGGAGTTCGACGTGGGGGCCGGCGGGAGCTCGACATGAGGCTGGCTTGAGCTCGATTTGGGGGTGCGCTGCTCAGATCTGGAGAGAAGTAGAGGGGAGGAGCCAGGAAAGAGGTCACGGGTGGGAGGGGAGCCGTGGGGGAGAGTCACCGGTGAGAGAGGGTAGTGGATTCTGAATTTGGCAAGTATGTAAGGTGGCTAGTAGCAAATCCGCTTATCCCGCTCCTCCTGCTTTCGCGCTCGCCATGCAGCGGCAGGACGCGGGTGCAGTAGCTAGAGCAGGAGCAGATAGTTCTGTTGCAAGGCTGCGTCTGCGGTTAAACTCCGGTGTGGGAGGTGGGACTAGTCATGAACAAATTTTAAACGGAGCCCCGTTCGGTCCGGGCAGCAGTTGACGAAGGCCATTCGCATCCACGTCATACGCCTATGCGTGCATCCACGTCGTTTCGCTTCCTCAAGGTCATTCCCCGATGCCTCGGGTTCGAGCGTTACCTCCGCTTCGTCGCCGACGGCGGCTGCCTGCCTGTTGCAATGACAAGCCTAGAAAGCGGGCTCCATCGGATGCGCGATCCTGGTTTCATCATAGAAGCCAGTACCAGCTCGTGACACGGTGTCTTGTTGCCGTAATTTTGATCGATTAGTTAGCAATATTGGGCATCATTATGTGATCCTTTTCCGTAGTCATGCCTTCCTTGTGAATGAAATACTGAACAATATCGTCAAAACTACGGATTGCGCTTTTAGCTACAATGCTACAGTGCTTTTTAGTGATACAAACGGGGTAACATTTGATATAACAAATCAGAGAAAGATGTAGGCATGAATAGATTTCTACACAACTACAGTCAACAAGTCTAGCATTAACACAGTGGAACATCGAAGAAGGTTTTTTGCAGGTGTTCATAGTTGTATGTACTGGTCTCCTTTGAGAGCAAAGCAAAGTTTTAAGGTCTGTTTGGATGGTGACCACACATTACCACATCAAACTTTCAACTGATCCTAAACACTTTGGTGATTGTTTGTTTCATTGCCAAACTTATGTGGTGTCACAATCTTTCAATAAAATGCTAGTTCATTTTTCATGCTAAAACTTAATAAATTTGTGTCACTAATTTTCTTCACCAATTTTTTAATACGCCAAACTTCCGGCATGACAAAGTTTGATAGCCATCAAAACAGACCCTTAATTCCTCAAAATTAAAAAATTGTTAGGATTATTTGAGTTTCCATGCCACCTAGTGAGAAGGCCATGCATTACCGGCCAAGATTTGATCCGCACACCGTTGGTTGTGCCCAGAGGCGTACATGGCCTTCTCCACAAAAACGTCAAGGACAAAAGTTGTTTGCGCCTGAAAAAGCACCGCTTATATATCGCGCCCAACAGTTATTCGCATATATCGAGCACCGTCTTTCCCCTTTCGACTTGTTCTATTCAGTTGAGACTTGAGCTGTCAAAAACAGAAATCCGGAACCGAGGGCTTATGACGCCTGCCAACCTCGACGACGACGACGTCCCCGTTCCTCCTCTACAACAAAAAAGAGGGCATCGACGATGCCCCTGCCAACCTCGATGACGCCTGCCCGACAATGGCCTGAGCTGCCCCGACGACAAGCTCAATGATGTCGTGCCGATGGAGTACTTCAATGTTGATAAATTCTACGCGAACAATACACCGGACGACGAGGATGGAAGTAAACCCCTCGAGGGATGGAAACAGGCAGGGGCTGGGGCGCGCTTTCGTCTCTGGAAGGGACTCGCCCATAATCGTCTCTCGCTCATAATCATCAAGCTCCGGCCGACGAGTGCTCCCCTCAGGAGCCGAGCGCAGGAAGACGAGGCCCCTAGCCTTTGGCTTGACCAGGATTTTCCCGCGCTGGTGGAGTCGTCAGGTTCAAAAGGGGTTCTAGACCTGGGCTGCCACGCGCCATCTCCGTATGTAGGTAAAGCTGGGTTTTGCACTGTTCGCCATGGGCTTTCCTTCGAGGATATTTTCGATCATTCGTGGAGTCCGTCGCTGCCTTGCTGGCTGTGGATCCCCAGGGGCAACACGACGCTAGGGTTAGGGTTCCAGGCGAGGGCTGACGAAGTGCGCCGGTTTGGGGCTCGCGCTCGGCGGCTTCGTGGTGTTGGTCCTCCTCTCAACCGATCGTTTGCGCAGGTGGTGAAGATGAATCGCGACTCTCGCCCTGGAAGAAAGAGAGGAGCAGCGGAGGATTGGATGGAAGAGGATGATCTCTTGGGAGGCAAAGCGACCGAGGCTGATCTGCGCCTCAAGCTACAATCCTCCTTCGAGAACCGCACTGGAGGTCAGCCAGGCAAGTTTCCTCATCGTTTTGCCAGGCAACGTGGTGGTTTCTCAGGGGGTCGTGATTTTGGTCATCTCCCGCAAGGGGCTGGTCGAGGTTTGGGGCTTTTTTCTCAGCAAGGTTTTGGTCGAGATTTTGGGCATTTTCAGCAAGGTGCTGGTCTAGTTTTTGGTCATTTTCAGCAAGGTGCTGGAGAGCACCGCGTGGAACCACAATCGAACCAATCTCGCCCGGCATCTCGGGGAGGGAGGTCTGATGCAGGTTCGGGTCGCGGTGACTGCAGAGAACATGGAATGGCTTGAGGTGATTGAGCCGGCTTCATCCATGGGGGCAAGGCTCCTCGATGCACCAGCATTTGGATTTCGGTAATCGTCGCCATGGTGGTGAGGGTTGGTCTACTGGGAAACAACGTGGTAAGATGCCAGAGCAAGGTGCTACTAAAGAGCTGAGATGTTTCCGCTGTCAAAATTTTGGTCACCATCAACTGGATTGTGATAGGGACCAGTGTGCTACAAGTGCAAACAATCTAGTCATATGGCATGAGTGTGAAGAGATCAAGGAAAGGAAATTGCGTATGTTCGGTTTTGGAATCAAACAGGGATTCTATTCTATCGATATTCCGATGACGAATACTGCTTCGAGTGCTATGGGAATGATCTCAGTGCTTCAAGGGGAAGCATCTGAATCTAAAGTTGAGGAAGAGCTGAAAAACCTCATTGACAAATCTAGGAATTGGGAGGTGAAACTTTTGGATAAGAATGTGCTCTCTATGGTGTTTCCAAATAAGCAATCACTTGAGACTTTTTCAAAAGTGTCTGAACTGCAGACTATCAAATATGGGATCAAAATCAGAGTGTCCAAGGGCTGGCTGACCCTGAAGCTGCTTCTTTTCTTCAAACCACATGGTTACAGATTTTTGGGATCCCATCTATTGCTAAGTCTGAATTTGTGGTGAAACAGGTTGCTGGTTTGGCTGCGGAGCCATTAGTGGTTGATGAACTCTCATTAATACAATCTGATTCTATTAGAGTCAAAGTCCGATGCCGTGATCCTTTGCAACTTTGAGGAGTGGTTGAAATATTTTTTAATGGCTTGGGACATGATATCAAGTTTGTGGGTGAAGGGCAACTTGGTAAGTTAGGTGGGAATGATGGTGGCCCATCTGACATTGAAAAAGGTGATCGCAGGAGGTGTTGCAAACACAAAGATGATAGGAGTGATGATGAATCCAAAGATGGGGGTTATGAGGGGGGGGGGGGAGGGGATACCACATCGGACTGGAATAAGTTTCAAGGGGGAGATAGAGACAGGATGATGGTGGAGGATGTAGAGCCACATGACCAAGAAGTTTCCATGGTTTCTCCTATGGCTTTTGTGGATCTGGAGGATGGTTCTGTTATCCCTTTCTCGGATGAGGTGGCAGTCTTTAACCCTGGTTCTTCCCTGTTGAATGATTCTGAGAAAGGGATTGGGGTGAGTAGTTTACATTCTTCCTCCACGACTGTGATGTTTTCTAATGAAGTTGCTAACACACTGATGGCTGCACCAAATGAGAACTTGGACCTGAGGTTGGATGGCCCTTTCATTATGGACAAATGCAAAGGTCCTGTCTTAATTACCCTGGATAGTAGTACTACCTCTGAGTGGGAGAAGAATTCTGATATGCCTGTGGAGACAACTACTTTGAATGTTTTGGTCAAAGAGACTACTGAGTTTCAGATTGGGAGTGTGGACGTGGCAGAGGATGTCCTCCCCGTTTCTCAGGAATCTCTTGAGCTGGCTGAGCAGGAATGGATTCCTTCTGCCACCCAGAAGAAAGCTAAACGTACTAGGAAACAATTCTCTGTCCAATTCCCGTAGAAGCTCAAGGATTACACAAGACAGCGTACCTATTTTGGACAAAGCTACCTCAAGGACCCATAAGAAGAATCTTGATGCTGCAGGTAAGTCCATTGCCAACCCGTTCATTGTGCTTAATAACACTCCTGATGAGGTGATTGATGAGATAATTGATGAACTAGATTTAGTTGTGGATGATAAATATACTTTCATTTTTGCAATGAAAGCGGAAGAGATTCTTCGTGCTAACCTGGCAGGAGCTAATTATAAAGAATCCCTCCGCCAGTAAAGTGAAAAGGAGACTAATCCAGATTGTAATGGCTTAGATGTTTTGGCTATGGAGGCTACTAATTACCCTAGCAGGCCTGAGGCACCTCATGGAGAGGATGGCCTGGCTGAACCACAGATTGCTGCCAACTCAAGGAGAGTTGGAAAAGCTAAAGGTAGTTGTCACATCCCAAATCTCAAATTAAGAAAACAATGGAGAGTTTTAAAATTTTGGTTTCCTTGACAAATCTAGTTAGGCCAATTTTAATTTTTTAAAAGGAACTAAGAAAATTAGAAAGTAGTTATCTAGAAGTCAAAATTTTGAATTATAAAATGTGAATTGGACAAGTGTTTGAGCTCTTCTTTTTCATTTCGAATTTTGGTTTTTTTTTTGAAGTTTGAATTTTTCCCAAAAATCCCAAGCCATGAAATATAAAAATAAAAATAGGAAATTATGATAGGATTTAAGGAGGAAAATCTTAATTTTTCTAGTGGGCCGAAAACCCTCCCCAGGCCGGCCCATTTTCCCTCCTTCCTTCTTTCCTCTGGCCCAGCCCGCGCCGTTCCCTGTCTTCTTCCTCCGGCCGCGCCACATGCCGAGCGACAGGGCAAGGCAGGCCAGCCCCAGCTGGCTGTGCCGGTGGGCTCGCGCTAAACGAGGGCGGTGGCGGAGCTGTACACCGCCGTCCACTCTGACCCGCAGCGCCACGTGAAGGGGAAACGGAGTCAGTGGCAACCCGGAGAGCGGCGACCTCTATCGTGACGCGTTGAATGCCGGGCACCGACTTGCCGACCCATTCAGCTCTCCGGGACATCGCGCTGGACGTCGTAGACCCTTGCCACCGAGGCGACGACGCCACGCAGCTGCTAAACGCTCGAGGAACACGTCAAAAATTGCCGCTCCACCGCACCTGTGCTGAATTACGCTGCCGAGCGCCGTTCGGCTATAAAAGAAGCCCAACGCGCCGCGTGCCCCCCCTTCGCTCCACCACATCCCCGAGTTCGTCCACGATCCCGCCCTCACTAGAAATCGTCCGCCGCCACCGTCAATTTTGCGTTTTTCCCCAACCTCGGCCGCCGCCACTCCTCTCCGGTGAGCACCACCTTCCCGGCCGCCGTCTTCCAATTCCTCGCACTGGTAGCACCACAGGCTCCCTAGGGAACTAACCGAGCACGGGGGAGAGGTAGCCGTAGCATCGACTGGCCGGTCCACGTGAGTCACCGCCGTGCTCCGCCACCCGCGTGCTGTCGGCCGTCGTCCCAGGCCGACCGGTGAAACCACACGCGTCACAGTGTGTACTAGGGTATGGAGAAGGTGCACACCAAGTTTCGCATGAAATGGAGCACCGTGCTGCCGGGAACGGACGCGCGAATCTGAGTACCCAGAGCGCGTCCGGAGCGCGCACTGGCACGCCGTGTTCCCGTTGCGGCAGTAGCCAAATGCTAACGTCAACCACACCATTGCGTAGAGCTTGACACAAGGATTCCAAAACACTAGTTGTTGCCTCAAGATTCGTGATCAAGTTATCGGGAACGCGAACCGAAGTCGGGAGCACGTCCGGTGTCGCCGGGAGCGCAGCCAACCCGTGAACCCCGAACTTTCCGAAAACCCCGAATTTTCCGTGAACCCCCGAACTTCCCGTGAACCCCGAACTTCCCGTGAACCCCGGACTTTCCGAAAACCCCGAATTTTCCGTGAACCCCGGACTTTCCCGTGAACCCCGAACTTTCCGAAAACCCCGAACTTCCCGTGAACCCCGAACTTTCCCGTGAACCCCGAACTCTCCGAAAACCCTGAACTTCCCGTGAACCCCGAACCTTCCCGAAACCCCGAACTTTCACATGTCCACGAAAACCCCGGTTTTTCACGTGTCCACGAAAACCCCGAACTTTCACCACCACCCATGGGTCCACAGGAACATTCCCGATTTCGGGCACCTGAGTGCCCAGAGGGCATGGACACAGGCCGAACCTCGTGTCCAGATAGATTTTTCTGCAGTCCGTCATAACACATTGCCGGTGACTTTACCGCCACATCTTAACTCCAATCATCACAACCAATATACTATTGGAACCCACATCATAAGCCCTACCATCCTAGCCAATTCAAACTCCATAACTTGTTTGATGTTTGTTTCTTTTTCTAGTTTCTTGGTTGTTCCTTGGTAGTCTTTTTGTAACTACTGCTTGTAGCAGAAGAAGAAGAAGTTGAAGCCGCCCAAGAACCCGAAGAGCCTGAAGAACCCGAGCCTGAAGCGGACTTCGAAGAAGCAACTGAAGGCAAGTCCTAACCCATCTTAAGCCCATTGAACCTATGTTTTATTTACCGCGCCGATAGACAGCGATGCTAGCCTACTTTGGAATGTGTTAAACATTGTGTGGTTTAATACCTACTCGATCTCAGGTATTTATATTTATGTCAGTAACTTGCTGTATAAATATAGATATTTCCATTGAAAACCATTTCCGATGTGTCCTTGATAACTGTTGGAATTTCTGTTCCTAGTTAGTTTTATGGAACGGATATTACCTTGCTACTAGAACTGCTTAGGACCCCATCTGCGGTGCTCTACACCGCCACACCATCTATCATTAATTTACAAAATGAGTTATAAAGAGTTTGGTGGTGTGAGTATAAACAAAAGGGATGGGATTAGAACAACTGGTGCTAGGTGAAGAAGGGACGTTTTTGGCCGTGGGGTGGGGCTCACCTGAGGTGATGGAGATAAGTGTGTAGGCTTCGCTGTGGTCCACCTGCCGTGGACGAGACCGCCACCCCTGCCATATAAAGACCGGTTCGTTAGCCCTCGACTTAGTAATCCCCGTGCAACCACAGAACCTGTACTTTTTGGGCAGGACTTATTCTCTCTACGTATTCTTTCCACATCGAACCACTGGGGGGTCAGTAGTGAAGACACAAGGGAACAGGAGAAGGGCGTGAGATGACTCGCTGCCTGCCCTTCGACGGTAATTGCCCGCGTCATGGGAGCGCAAGCCCACGGATATAGCTCCTGGTTTGGTAATACTCGGGATTGAAGGGGACCAGGAAAAGGCGTGAATGACGTGGATATTCACGACCCGGCTCCGGGAATGTACCGACGCGTCATCGACGGCCTGGAAAACCCCGAAGGATGGCCCCTGTTTGCACCTTGAGTGGAATCTGTGGAAAACTGCGTAGATGTGGATAGGCGTTATGTAGCTCTAATGATCAGGAGTAGCATAAACTGTGGGTACAGTGTACAATCTCTGCAGAGTTAAAAATCCTTCCGGATAGACCGTTGTCACGGTATTGACATGCTACTGTTCGGGCGCCCTAAGATTAGACTTTACTCATTGCCTTGATGCGTGAGTGGGTGTAGCAACCCGTGTTTTGGAAATTGCGTGGCTATGTGCCTAGGGCCGGCACGAGAGTGCTTGCGCCCCATATAAAACTTGGGAACTGCGGAGAGGAGTGAAAACCTTTCCTAGGTCCACTCTACTAAAATATAGCAAATGCTCTTCTCTCTACTTTAAATTCTCTTCTAGTAGGGAGCCGGCATGAAAACATGCTTTCCGCAAAACTTTACCTCAAGCTTTCCTTGTTTCGCTACGGCGAAACCCCTTACCTACTTCTTGTTGGGACTTGCTGAGTACCTCTGTACTCACTCCTTCCGTTGTTGCTACTTTTGCTCAGAAGACGAGGATGACGAAGAAGATGCTGACTATGAAGAGTAGAAGTCTCGTCCGCCGTCAAGTTGCCTGTGGAGTGTGTATAGCATAGGTGTGGTTTGCCTGCAGTCGCTGTGCCGACTCATGCTTGTACTCTAGACTTGTTTGCCGAACCTTTTAGGTTTAGTGCGATGTAATAAAGTACGTGTGATAAATACCACTTTGTTCTGAATGTGCGTACCAGCTACGGATCCAGAGAATGGTACAGGTGGCACATAGACGCTCTTTTTTGAAAAGAGGGTCTGACAGGGTGGTATCAGAGCCGTACTTGACCGTAGGATGAGATCATAGGTTGTGAGACGTTGCAGCATACGGTTAGAACGATACGTTTTCATAGAAAAACTACGTTCTAGTGGGGCTTAGTCCCACACGCGTTTGTTTGTTCGCGTACCGTTTATATTATGCTGTATACTGTCTTTATAGTACTGACCATGTTTTGCTGCCTCTTGCAGATGGCCTCTGAGGGATGGATTCACCTTGGCCCAGAAGCGAGTAGGATTGACGGATTTCCCGCGATCCTTACCCGCACGCTTGCACGGTTTGGGTACACCATGGCGGTGTCCTACCGTTGGAGGTGTCTGGATGCCGAGGAATACGTCCTACACGAGGTGGAGGCGGCCTTGGTGGCGTATCCACTACCGCTGTGGACGTCGCTGACCACGGGCCCCACCTACAATGCATCTCTGCAGAGTGCTGCACGGGAGGTGCTACTGCACGTGTGTACGGTGAATCTCGACATCACCGGCGTCACACCAGTGCGGTACTTCCCGGTGTTCACCACGACTCACCCGACGTGGGTTCACCGGATGGGCACACTCGACGGCCCCACCAGGACCGTTGATGACCCCACTCTCGTGGAGACGGCGCAGGACCTGCACGTGCAGCACCGGCTCTACGAGGTGGTGAGGGGACAGTGGCTCCAGCAGTCTCTTCGGGCCTTTTCTGCCGAGGGGCAGGTGGCTGAGTTGCAGGAGCAGCTGGAGACCGCCCACACCCAGAGAGACGCTGCTCAGGTGCTCGACCCAAGGAGCATGGTCCTGTCAGGGCGTCTCAGGGCCCGTGCAAGCTGTGCGACCGCACAGGGCCCCCAAAATTATAGGGCTCCAAATTTACTAATTTTATTAAGTATATATTTATATTTATAAACTTTATTTTAATAGTTTTATTTAATAAATCTCGTGTATAGTCTACAATGAATACAAATTAGTCTAGTTTTTAATTGTTCCATCTTGTAAGATGTGTCTTCTATAAATCGAGTTTAAAAATATGGATTGGAAAAATCAAAAACATAAAACCCTTTTTGGAATGCAAAATGTTATAGGAATTACAAAGAAATTTCATAGAAATCAATTCAATCCTATAGAAAAAACATAGAAAACGGAAAAAAATTCTCGCGTTTCAAAGAAGTTTAAAATAAAGTAAATAATTAAAAAAATTGACAGTAAAGTTTTATACCTCATTTATTATTTCATACTCCCTCCGATTTTAAACTAATTGATACCGTTGATTTCTAACATCAACTTTGATCATTCGTCTTATTTAAAAATTTAGTTCTAATATGTAAAATTATTAGTCATGATTTAAATTTTACTAATGATAAATTAAATAATAATAAAACTTTACATATTTGAATAAATTTTTTAAATAAAATAAATGATCAAAATTAAAATTAGAAATCAATTGATGTTAATATTTTAAAATTAAAGAGAGTAATTCCCTGAGACGTCCCTGTCATGTGGAAGGTGTTGACCGGAGGGGCGGGGATGGCGATGGAGAGAAAAAGGGCCCCGCCCAGCACGAAAAGGAAAGGAGGCAGTGTTTCTCGTTTTCCGTGAAAAGCCACGGTTTTAAAGGATCTTTACGGGGGCAGATGACCCGACTGCCCCACGCCGGCCGGCCTGGGCTCCGATTCGGCAGCGATATTGAGCAATGACGAACTTACCTGGGCCGCACGTGGCAGGGCGTGATGAGACCAACCTTCGCCGGCGCGGTGCGATATGAAATGCCTATCATTGTGTTCCATGCGTCACACGATACGTCATTGAGATACTCTTATCAGAATGCTGACGTGCAACGACAGCGTGCACACTTTTTAAGTTTGTACTTGTAACATCGAACAATCGCACATTCGTTCATCATCGGATGGTGCCACAGCAGACTGACGAGCCTAGGCGTAGACTCTCCTGGAAGGCCAGACCGGCCGGTACACCGTACGTTTGTACCACACCCTCACTGAGTCGACGCAGTTCGTGGTGACGCGCGCGCCGCCACGACTACAAGAACCCCGTTGCGGCGAGCCAGAAAGAAAGCAGGCATACATCGCAAAGTCACGCGGGGCCAGCGACCCACGATGACTTTCGCACCCTGCCTCTGCAGGGGGCCGCGGCGCGCATGGTCTCCTGAGCCGTGCCCCACTCCTACTCCTACGCGGGTGCAGTGGCCACACAGAAGGAGCAGGAGCAGAGAGTTCTGCAAGGCTGTGCCTACCGTTAAACGGAGCCTTCGTTCCAGGCCGCAGTTGACGAAAGCCGTTCGCATCCGCGTCATACGCTTACGCGCGCATCCGCGTCGTTCCCCGATGCCTCGGGCTCGAGCGTTCTCTCCGGTTGTGACATGCGGGACCGTGTCGTCTCGGCGCACGCGGCGAGGCGACCCCCAAAGCCGGTTTCAAAATCGGGGAGACGCTGACGGGCGTGGCTCTGACGATTCCGAGAGTCGCGCGGCCTTGTGCGCGCTCCGTGACATGTGGGCGCGGGGTTGGCTGGGACTGGGACGCTGCTCGGTTCATTGGCTGGCTGGTGGGGCCGGAGTTGGATGCATGTGTGTGCGGCGCAGCAGCAGCCGGCTCCGGCTGGCCGGTTTTGAATAGGCGGGCAGCAATAGCAGCCAGTCCGTTATGCACGCAACTGACAGCCAGCCCAGGGCAGGGTAGTGGTTCCGGCGCTAATTTGAGGTCTCTTTGAAACAAAAGAATTTTTTTTGCATTTCAAAGAAGACCTAAAACGGCTCGTACCATAAGCCGTCGCTCCCGCAAAATAGATTTTATCAGCACATCCTCGTATCAAAGGCAACCAAAAGCTGTCGGATTCACGGATGAAATGGGCATCGTTATGTCTTATGTGATCCTTTTCAGAGTTGGTCTTTTTGGTTTTAAAATGTTGACACCGTTGATTTTTTATATCAACTTTAACCATTCGTTTTATTCAAAAAATTTGTTTAAACATGTAAAATTTTATTATTATTTGCTTTATCATTGATAGAATTTAAATTACGATTAATAATTTTACACATTAGAATAAATTTTTTGAATAAGACGAATGGTCAAAGTTGATGTCAACGGTGTCAATAATTTAAACCTGAGGGATTAAGTTACAACGCTACAATACTTTTAGTTCTACAAATGGGGTAAAATTTGATATAATAAATTAGAGAAATACACATATTCCTACGAAATATTAACTCCAGTTCATGACTACACTCAACAAGTCTTGCATTAAACAGAGGAACATGAGATCATAAGAAACAGCACAGAAGGCATTTTGCAAGTGTTCATAGGGTCTGTGACATCACTGTGGATTATTAAAATCTAAAATTTTAGAGGTAGATTTTATAATTTGAATTATTGAAAAAATCTGATGGGGTGTTTAGAGGTCAGATTTTGTAGTTTCTTTTTTTTTATTTATATCTTGTTTAATTACCCGGACACCCTTTATTTTTTTTAAAAAAACAAGGAGTGTTGGTTGCCACTACTTAATCAATAATTATTGTTAATATAGTACATAATTATCATGTTAACCAAAATTTAATATACTTATCCCTCGGTGCATTATAGAGAGAAAAGGGGCTCTGTGGTGCGATGGTATTGGTGGCCACAGGAGTTTCCTATGAAGAGAAGGATACACGGATTACTTGGAGTTTAAATAAAACAATTAGAGATAATGATTTACAATAGCATTGTTCTGTAATTATCTCAAATTTGAAAAATGATACTTTGTCTTTTACCATACATAATCTGATTTTAATTGGATTATGGCAGCTAATAAGGTTTTAAAATCTGACTAGCTAGATTTAAAATATATAAAAAAATCTGAATTGTTTGAATCTATTACTGATTATAAAATTTGGATTTTAGAATCTAGGAGTATCCAAACAGCCCATAGTCTTATGTACCGTTCTCTTTTGAGAGCGAAGCAAAATTTTAATTCCTCAAAACTTAAAAGGTGGCTAGGATTGTCGGAGTTACCACCCAGCGAGAAGGTCGCATTACCGGCCAATTTGTTTGCGCGTCGGCGCCGAAATATCGCGCCGCCACCGGATAAACTCCACAAGTCGTATATATCGCGCGGACTTACTTTTCTGTTCTGTTCACGCTGAGTCGCCAAAAACAGAAATCGTTAGCCCAGGACTCGCGCAGTTGTGCCGCCTGCAAACTTCGACGATGCCCATGACTACCTCGACGATGACGATGTCCCCGTTCTTCCTCTACAACGAAAAAGAGGGCATCGACGATACCCCTGCCAACCTCGAGGACGGCTGGCCCCGCGGCGGCCTGAGCTGCCCCGACGACGAGCTCAATAAGGTCGTGCCGGTGGAGTACTTCGACTTTGACAAATTCCCCGCGGATAATACACCAGACGACGTCCTTGGCTTGGATGGCAGCGCGTTGAGCGAGACGTCCGGCCACGCCGCGCCCACCTCGGCACTGCCGACAGCGTCTGATTCTGCGGGCCCGTGCCCCGCGCTGGACGGTGCCGCCGCCACTGGCTTCGTGCCGCCGTTCCAGCAGCCAGGTTTGGTGGACGTTCTTGACATAGACTCCTCGCCGCCGTTGCCGGACGAGCTGAGCTGCCTTGTTGCCACTTTCTTCGAGCCGTCGTGGCCGGCGCAGCATACTCTGTACGGCGTCATCCCTGACTTGGTGCCGCCATTGCCCGCGCAAGACTCGGAATCGCTGAACTGCTCTATTGCCACATGCACGGTTCCGCTGTTTCCGGCCCTCGACGTCGCCTCTCGCTCCGCGCCGTTGTTGCCGGCGCAACACGCGGTGGCCGGCGCTGTCGTCCCTGACACCGCGCCGCCGCTGCGGGCGCACGACACGGTGCCACCAGCTGGGCCGCCCGCGACGTGCAGCACGTCGTCCGGCTGCGTGTCATCAATGCCCTGGGAACACGAGTCGGCACCAAGTGTCGCTCCCTCCCCTATCGCGGCCACCAGTGTCGTGCCAAGGAAACAGCGTCACCGATCAGTCACCCGTCGCAACCCGAGCTGGCTGCCGAAGTCCCAGTTTTATGAGAAGCCGCCAGCCGCGCCTCGCGCCGCTCCCAGCAGCCTCAAAGCCGGGGGCAATGACAAGCCCCCTGTGGCGAAGCACCGGAGGAACAGGGAGCGCGACAGGGTGTGCAGCCACTGCAGTACAACGAAGACGCCGCAGTGGCGCGCGGGTCCGCGCGGCCCTGGCACGCTCTGCAACGCCTGCGGTCTCCGTTACACGGACAAGGGCTCGTTGTTGGAGACGTACCGGCCCACGACCAGCCCCAGCTTCGACAGCGGCAAGCACTCCAACCGCCCGAGCAAGGCTGCCAAGATCATGGAGAAAGCGGAACTCGCGAAGGTGATGGATGACAAGTATCGGCGCCGCCTGTCAGAGTCGAGTCCATGAACAATTGTACGTGCATATCGACAGGTTTGTGGGTTGTGACATCCAGTCCTTTCTATGGTTGGTTATTAGTTTAGTTGTATCTGTTATCAGATCCTTAGGTTTGCTAGTTAGGTCGTGTTTAGGATTAGCTAGATTATCATTATGATAATCTGGATTATATAACGACAGTGGTTCTAATCACGTCAGCTTTTGTCTAGATTATAAAAGCAAAAAAAATTGATTATAAACTACCTCTATAATCTAGATTATAATAATCTCTGATGATCTCAAACACGGCCTTAATTTACTTTATTGATGATGGATATATATTCAGATTGAGTTTTGTATCCTCAACCGATTCTTTTATTGAACTCTGATTGTAATGGAGGAATTTATCTTATTATTATATTTTTTTTTTGAAATTTCTGTAATATTCATGTGAAATTTTTACGTTCCAAATATGGCCTGGTTACTCTTAGTTCGTTTTACATTGGTTCTGTTAAACATGCCAAATTAAGTTAGATAACGTTCAAGGTGATATTATTGTGTTATCTTCGTCTATGGTTATGGTTTTAAGCAATTTTTTTGTCATCTGATTATCTACTTCAGAGCAACAGAGAACTCCAGTATTTAAGTTGCACTCCTGGTAAAGCACCAGCTACAGCCTACAGGTAATCGCCAGATCAACTTATCGATCAAACGGCGCTGTACTCCCAGTCTAGGGCCGTGTAGCGCCAATCAGCTCCGGCTTGCCGGAGGATAAACAAACTCCGGCGCGTGCAGCACAGTGGCTCCCTCACGCTCACGTCTCTCTCCCGCGGAAGGGAGGAGGCCGTAACCTAACATTCCCACAGAGGCCGCCCTAAAGCGAGCTCGATCATCGATCAGTCTTGCCCGAACCGAGTGGAAAGCGGAAACCGGAAGCTGAAAGTGACGAGGGCTCGATCGATCAGATAAGTGGGTCACCCTTTCCATTGCTGGCCTGGCCTGGCCTCCTAGTGACCTATATCTTCCGTTTCTATACCCGGAACACACGTCCCGCACATTGCCGCGCTCCGATTGGCACGTATCCACCCGGGTGACGCGGATTCTTTCAAGGGGGGAATCCGCACGTTGTCGATTTCGCGTCGTCAACGGCTCCTCGCCGTGTCGACGTTTTTTTTTGCAGGGGGGCCCCTTTGGCAGAGGAAGAAGAAGGCCCCCCGCACTTCATGGGTGGTGAAATTTTTTTTACTACCCACCTGGGTCCCAATGGTGCGCGGTGCTCCGTCTGGATCGGCGACAGACCGGCGGCGAAAGGCGTGTGGTGACCACGTGGCGCGCGAGTAAACAATACTTTCTCGCCCTGTGTTGCGACTCCGGCCTGGACGAGTAAATGTTATTTGAGCGAGAAGATACGAGGTGAATGATATTTGAAAGCTAAGATCCGCCGTTTGAAAAAAAATTTGAAAGATTTATTTTATCTATTGATCTATTTATCTGATAATTTTAAATATAATTGAATATAAAAGGTGAGTGTTAATAAATCCGCTTTAGGCCTTGGACTGCAACCACGCATGCACACGATGCGTGCTGAGCCAGTGCAGGCTAGCTGGCTTCTGCGGCCGGCAGGGCGGACGCGAAGAATCCACGGGGCCCTCAAGCCGTCGCGCGACCGTCGCCAAAGCGCAAGGACACGCGCGTATCCTTTTTGTGATTTCGCATGCGGCTTATTTATAGAGCCCCGCCCCGAGGCAGGCAAGCCAAGCCAAGCAAAGCAGGCGAGCAGCTGCAGCTCGTAACAGCAAGCAAGCAGCCGATCGAGGGAGGCCGGACCTGCGTCGTCGCCTTTGCCGTTTCAGGGCTGAGGTACGCTGCCACGCCTCGATCGCTCGCCATTCTGATGGAGCAAGACCACATTTCTGCTGATGTTTGATGCTGTTTTTTTGGGCTGATCCTTTCTGATGGTCGCCATGGACGACGGGCTCTTCACTGCAAGAGTAGGTGGTAACATGTTGGATCAGAACGTACACCTCGTCGAAGCAACAATGTCCAACGTATGAAGCGAAAGAAAATGGAGGATTTGGTGCCCTCGATCGAGGACAAGAGGCATAGCGAGGACCAAGATGGCGTACGACGTTAAAAACGGAAACGATGAACTCACCGTGGCGAGCGTGAGCAAGGGGTCGGTCATCAAGTGCCAGCAAGGAGATGGCCACGAGAACCATAAGAAGAGTTGATGAAGCCCTTCGGCAACAACCCATGGCAACTGGCAAAAACTTCTACTGAAGGTCCGCTCGCTTATTGTAGAGGAGGACTAACTGGTACTTATTCCAGCTGAGTCCTAAACGAGCCAGCAGCTGTAGTGAGAAAATTAGAAATGGTAGTAACAGAAGGAGAGCGTGGCTTGTTTAGTCAGTTCGAGATCGACAGGCGGTCAAACATCACCTAGCTTGCGAGATCTGTTACACAGGTAAGTATAGTAGTAATAAAACATCTGCACAGTTCGTACTTTATGTTAATCCTTGTTTAACAAACCCTAGGGAGGTTTTCGATCCATCGCCCGGTTGCAGTGGCACAGAGCCACGCATTTTGCGCAAGCACCGAAGCACGTGTTTACTCTGCGTGTCCGCGTGCCCGGCCGTGGCCGGATTCCGGCAGCAGAGCTCCACGTTGAGCCGGGCGCGCCTGCGGTATTGTCGTATCGATCAGTGCGCGCGGGCGGCGTGGCCGTGCACGGCGCCGCGGCATCGACGTCGTCGCCTGCCTTGCTCCCACGCACGTGCCGGCACTCGCAATGCGTCAGGTGTTCAATAGTAAAATCCGCTTCACTTGGCATCGGGGTTGTCAGGTTGATCTCATCCAGTTGGCCGTTAGGCCAATTGAAGTTGATCTCGTCTTCAGTTAGCCCAACGGTCAACTGATTCGAGCACTCTGATTAGGGGCGCCCAGCCTTGTGGTTGGTGGACCCCCGTCGCACAACGCCATATAAAAGAAAGGGTGAAGAAGCCGGAGCACACACCACGAGGTTGGTCGTCGCTCTAACCCCACCGGATATTCCAAACCCTAAACCGATCTGTGAGGATGCGCTCCCAGCGACGGGATTCTCCATCACCGCCGCCACACCCTCGACCTCACCGACCTCGACCTCGGCGTCAACCGAAGACCTCCTCTCCTCTTTTACGACCTTCGCCGCTCGAGCGCGGACATCACCGACAAAGGAGAGGCATGGCAGGGTCTTCATCCTCAGCGTCGGCAGGGCCGAACACCGAAGGTAAAGCCCCACTGTCCACCCCTCTCGATCTGCTCACGTAACCCTGAAAGAAAGTCGATCCAACAATGACATCAGAGCCAGGTTCTCGAGCAGATCGACAGCCCCCAACCCCAAAGCCCCCCGGATCCAGAACCCTAACCCTAACCCTGTCGAGGAAAAGGCGGCCAGGAGGAGGGGAAGGAACAGAGAGGCTTACCTTGGCCTCACCTCGCCATGGACGAGACCATCGTCGACGGCGGCGCCGCCGCACGAGCGCCGGTCACAG
>BCLG01001090.1:67431-89412 GCA_001602295.1 Zoysia matrella | reverse complement strand
CACCACCCCTTGACGGCGGCACGCTCAACCTTCGGGTGAGCGCGCGCGCCGGCAAGGGCCATGCGGCAGCGCCATGGCCGTGCGGCGGCGCTCTGGCGAAGTTCCGAAAGAGCGCCGCGAGAGAGCGACCGAGAGCGAGAGAGAGCGGGTGAGGGAGAGAATGACTTAGGGTTCGGGGGAGCTGGCCGCGCGACGCTTTTATACTCCGAGTAATCCGCGGCACCGTCCATCTTCGATCCCACGGTCGGGAACGATCGGAGTCGGGGTGGGCTGGATTCGGCCCAGGCGACGTGTGAATTTCTGGCTCGGGCCCAGGTTGCCTCGGCCGGTTTACCACGCCGCGTTGAGCTGGGCCGAAAGTGCTGATGGGCCGCGCGCGCGACACTGTAGCAGGTTGGCTGCGTGCGGATTTCAGCCCGATTCAAAGTTTTTTCTTTTTTTTTTCTTTTTCTTTTTCAGAAGTAATTTAATTAATTGTTTTTAATTTTTGACAGAAATAATTAGACAAAAATTAGCAAATTTTGATAGAACGAAAAGTACAATAATTGCTTCTGAAAAATAGAGAAAATTTTATAATTTCAGCTGTGTATTTAAATTTGTTAATTTCATTATTAAATTCGATCCAACGGGAGAATTTAATTTTGAAAAATAGATATAATTTCAGAAAAATTGTGATATTGTTATTTTCTGACCAACGTTAATAATAACAGTATTATAATTTTTTAATTGATAATTTTTATGCATTATTTCTATTTCTGCCCAACGGTGATGTAGATTTAATGTATAGACAAATTGTATGTCTTAATTTTGACCAACGTTGGAACTAAGACATATGATTTTGTTGTTATGTTCTCACTTTATTTGAATTATTTTTTAAGGAGGATACAACTTTGATAAGTTGTATCAAAGAGATCCCCACTCTTAAAGAAGATAACTACGGAGAGTGGAAGAAAAAGATAGACCTAGCGTTTATCTTGGCTGAGGTGAACTGGGTCCTCATCACAGCATGTCCCACTGAGCCTGAGGAGCCAGTGAGAAAAGAAAATGAAGCTGATGCTACTTGGCAGACTAGACAGAGGGACTATGCTCCCTTAAAAATGTTTTATGACTTTGAGCATAAAAAATGGGTCACAGCCAATAAAAAATATTTAGCTGTGATAAAGAACACCATTGAGTCTGCCATTATGGGCTCAATCCCAGAGTGTGACACTGTCACAGAGTGCCTTGACAAAATAAAGAATCAGATCACTGGTTCTTCAAAGACATATGCAACACAGCTGATCAAGCAGCTTGTGATAAAAAGGTACTCTGGTGGTAGCAGTGGTATAAGAGAGCACATACTAAGGATGAGCAACTTGGCATTTAAGCTGAAACTAATAGATCTGGCCATCAAGGATGAGTTCCTTATCCACCTGATTTTTGCTTCCTTGCCCAAAGAGTTCAACACTTTTGTGGTTAACTACAACATACAGCCCGAGAAATGAAACTTAGAGAAGCTCATTGCTATGTGTGTGCAAGAAGAGAAAAGGATAAAGGCTTCACATGGTGGTTCTATCAACTATGTGAAAGAAAATAAGAAAAGTAATAAGAAAAAAGCTCCCATGGTGCATCAGCCTCAAAAGAACAAATTTGCTGTGGAGAAAGATCAGTGTCTTCACTGCAAAAAGACAGGACATTACAAGTAAAATTGTTCTGATTACTTAAAGATGATCATGACAAAGAAAGGTGAGAACATTATTACTTTCATAAATGAATTCCTATATATGCAATATTCAAAATCCACTTGGTGGATTGACTCTGGAGCAACTGTTCATATTGCCAATTCTTTGCAAAGATTCCGTTCGACGAGGACTACGCAAAAAAAAAGATGCGTTAAAGTTGCAAATAGAGTCCAAGCAGATGTTGAAGCCGTTAGTGATCTGTCATTAGAGCTAGCTGATGGCTTCACTCTTTTACTTAGAGACGTTCTTTATGTACCCTCTTTAAAGAGAAATTTGATTAGTGTTTCATGTTTGGACAATGATGATTATGATTATCATTTTGAAAATGGCAAATGTAAAATAATGTTTAATAAAGAATGTGTTGACCTTGCCATCTTATAAAATGAGCTTAATGAGCTTTACTTATTATCACTACATGATGATGTGAATGTTGTATACGATGATGGTAACGTTACGTGCGACAAAGTATGTGAACCCTCGTCTTTCAATGTAAACAGAAAACGAAAAAGAACTCATGATGCTTCGTCGAAATTATGGCACTATCGTTTAGCCTATATTTCGATGGGGAGAATAGAGAGATTAATAAAGAATAATATTCTTTCTCCATTAGAGTTCTCAGATTTAGAACAATGTAGAGAATGCATTAAAGGAAAATATGCAAAGAAAATTAAGAAAGATGCCAAAAGTAGCACAGAAATTATACAAATTATTCACACAGATATTTGTGGTCCATGTCCTATGAAAAGTGTGGATGGTTATGACTCGTTCATAACATTCACAGATGATTACTCCCGTTATGACTATATTTATCCGATCAAAGAAAGAACAGAAGCCTTGGATAAATTCAAAAAATTTAAGGCTGAAGTTGAAAACCAACACAATTTAAAGTTTAAGATAGTTCGATCTGACCGTGGGGGGAGTACTACGATCGGCATACGTCATATGGCTAAGTTCTTGAACCTTTTGCAAGGTTCTTACAAGAGAATGGCATAGTGGCCCAGTATTCTACATCGGGCGAACCTCAGCAAAATAGAGTAGCTGAAAGACGTAACCGTACCCTGATGGATATGGTGCGAAGCATGATGAGCTATTCCACTTTACCATTGAGTTTGTAGATGGAGGCGTTAAAAACCGCCATTCATGTTCTCAATAGAGTACCAAGTAAGTCGGTGCCCAAAACACCATACGAATTGTGGACAAGAAGAGTTTCCTCATTAAATCACTTACGTGTGTGAGGGAGCTCGGCTGAGGCTAAAGTATTTAACCCAAATATTAAGAAGCCTGATCTCAAAACAGTAAGTTGTCATTTCATTGGCTACCCTGAAAAGTCAAAAGGTTTTCGTTTCTACGGTCCAGACAGATATACAAAGTTTATAGAAACGAGACATGCTGTCTTCTTAGAGGATGAGATGATGAAGGAGAGCAAGGTAGCTCGAGTAATTGATCTTGAAGAGAAGCGGGCATATGCGCCCACTCAATTGATTCAAGAGCTATTTTTCTCACTGCCTACTGTCGCTGCACCGACAATGCAAGACACTGTGGTGCTAGCACCTGTTATTGTTTCTCCTGTGGCAACAATGAATATGGATGAGGAATCTGTTCTTCATAATCCTATAGAACTCATTGCCACACATGAGGGGGAGCAACAACAGCCTCAAACAGAAAATGTGCCAAATAAGGAGGCCCCGAGGAGGTCTCAAAGAGTTAGAAGATCAGCTATTCCTGATGATTATGAAATTTATCATATAGAGAAATTTTAAATGAAGGATGATCCCATCTCATTTGAAGAAGCTATGAGAAGTGAACATTCTTCAAAATGGCTTGAGGCCATGGAAGAAGAAATGATGTCCATGAAGGCTAATAAAGTCTGAGACTTAAAAATAATTCCTAAAAGAGCCAAAACAGTAGGCTGTAAATAGGTCTACAAAACAAAACTTGACTCCCAAGGAAATGTAGAAAGATATAAAGCATGACTTGTGGCAAAAGATTTTACACAAAAAAAAAGATTAATTACAATGAGACCTTTTCTTCAGTCTCGTGTAAAGATTCTTTCAGAATCATAATGGCTTTAGTAGCACATTATGACTTAAAATTACATCAGATGTATGTAAAGACGGCATTTCTCAATGGGGATTTAGAGAAAAATGTTTACATGGCACAACCGAAAGGTTTTGTCGTGAAAAAAAAATGAACGAATGGGATGCCACCTAAAGAAATCGATTTATGGGTTAAAACAAACTTTAAGATAGTGGTACTTGAAGTTTGATAGTACAATAAAAAAATTTGGGTTTAAAGAGAATATAAGGGACAATTGTGTTTATGCAAAGTTCAAGAATGAAAAGTTTATCTTCATAATCCTGTATGTGTATGGTATCTTACTGGCTAGTAATAATGTCAGTCTGCTACTGGAAACGAAGAAGTTTTTGCCCTCAAATTTTGATATGAAAGACCTTGGTGAAGCTTCGTTCGTTCTAGGGATCGAAATTCATCGAGATAGAAATAAAAGGGGTATGGAGACTGTCACAAAAGGCATATATAGAAAAAGTATTAAAGAAATTCGGTATGCATAAATGTAGTCCATCACCTGCTTCTATAGTCAAAGGCGACATATATGGAAATTTTCAATGCCCCAGGAACCAATATGAGATCGATCAAATGAAAGCGGTTCCATATGTTTCAGCTGTCGAAAGCTTGCAGTATGCTCAAGTGTGTACGCGCTCTGACTTAGCATTTGTTACCGGATTACTTGACAGATTCCAGAGCAATCCTGAAATAGAGCACTGGAAATTGGTAAAAAAAAGTCTTGCATTATTTGCAAAGAACAAAAGGCCTCATGATGACATATAAAAGATCAGATTCATTCTATATAGTGGGGTACACAGATTCTGATTATGCGAGAGATGATAGAAAATCGACATCTGAATATGTGTTCACTCTCGCAGGAGGAGCTATATCGTGGAAAAGCTCAAAACAAACCGTCACTACATCGTTCACAATGTATGCCGAGTTTGTAGCATGTTATAAGTGTCACGGGGCAGGTGAACTGGCTTAAGAAGTTCGTACCCGGTTTAAAAGTGGTCGACGACATCAATAGACCATTTAAGTTGTACTGCGATAATGAACCAGCAGTAACGTATGCCCACAACAATAAGTCAAGTGGTGCTGCCAAACACATTGACATAAAGTACTATGTTGTAAAAGATAAAGTTCGAAATTATGTCATAAGTCTTGAGCATATAAGTATCGCAAAGATGTTAGCGGATCCGCTTACAAAAGGCTTACCACCCAACGTGTTCAGAGAACACGTAGCCGGCATAGGTTTAAGGGAAAGCCTATGATTCTTGAACGAAAAGATGACTCAAAGATAAGTAACTATTTCAGAACAGAGAGGTGTATTGTAGCTGTTAAATCTATCGGTAATTGACCATGACGATGAGACATGTTTTATGAACTAATCTGGGATGGAATGAGTAAAATTGAAAATGTAAAAGTTAAAGTTAAAGTGTAGGCTGAGATTAAAGGGGAGAATGTTATATTGATCTCATCCAGTTGACCGTTAGACCAACTGGAGTTGATCTCGTCTTTAGTTGACCCAACAACCAACTGATTCCAGCGCCTTGATCGGAGGTGCCCAGCCTTGTGGCTGATGGGTCTCCGTCGCACAGCGCCATATAAAAGAAAAGATGGGGGAGCCAGAGCACATACCACGAGGTTGGCCATCGTCTTAACCCCACCCGAGGTTCCAAACTTTAGACTGATCTGTGAGAGTGTGCTGCCAGCGACGGGATTCTCCATCACCGCCGCCACACCCTCGACCTCGCCGACCTTGACCTCGCCGTCAACCGAAGGCCTCTTCTCCTCTTTTTCGACCTTCGCCGCTCGAGCGTGGATATCACCGACAAAGAAGAGGCATAGTAGAGTCTTTATCCTCAGCGTCGGCAGAGCCGAAACCGAAGGTAAAGCTCCACTGTCCACCTCTCTCGATCTGGTCACAGAACCCGAAAGAAAGTCGATCCAGCAGGGGTCACCACGGACCGGGATCCTAGGCTCTCGACTCGGTATCCCAGGCGAGTTAACAATTTTAGAGTCAGGAATCGACAGAAGGCTCAGTGGATCGGCGGCAGCCGGACGGTTCCCGGATTCCAACAAGACCAAGGAATCGAAAACACACACATATGGTTACGAGCTCGGACTGCGTGTTCCTGGAAAGGATATCGGAAGGCTGAAGTCTGTTTCTCTTCAACGTTCCGGGAATCGAACGTAGAAGGTGGTCTTGTTCGATCAGAGATCCGCAGTTCAGTGTCACTTTTTGACTAAACTGCCCGGCGCCCGAGAAGGCGAGAACGAGCTAAGCATTGCGTAAATACTCCTATCAATTTAGAAACGGAGTCGCTGCACTAACCCCAGATGTAAATATGTTTCATCAGAATTACAGGAGGGTAATGGAGAATTCTGATGAGCCACTGACTGACTGATCACCTGTCCGTCTCAATGAATCGATAACGCTGAGAATAGGGCTGAGTGGCTTCGCGGGCCGCACTGCGCTGCTGCAAGCAAAACATACGTTGCGCCGCGGAGATGTACTGTTCGGCCCATTGGTTGCCGCTTTTTGATGGAGGTAATTACTACAGCTTACTATAGCATACATATAGTTAGCAGCTAAGCATGATTTCCTAAATCCTGCTCCGAGGTAATTACAGTTGTATCTCTGGAACGGAGGATTTCCAGCAGCAGCCTGGAATGTTGAACGTGGAGTTCAGTTTCTAGAAGAAGGAAAGCACGCTGAAGTCAGGAATTGAACTAGGTTCAACACAAGGGAGAATGGTTTATATCGATCAGCAGTCGCTATCTAAACTTGTTTCGCGATGGATTGCACAAGTATGGTCCTCTTCTCTAGACGTGGATATGTTAAATTCATTCAAACACGTACGAGTTCTTTTCCAAGACTCTTGCAGCAACCAGCAAGCAGCCTAATCTGGGATTCTTGAATATTCATTCAGTTGAATAGTACTAGCAGTGTGTTCATTCGGTTGAATAGTACTCCGTACTTCTACTTCAACAGTGAATTCGGTCAGTTGAGTTTTCCGTAGGTAGCGACGCCGAATCAGACGACCGGCGGATCGGCCTCTGACTGAGACACGTACGGGCCGCAGCGGCAGCGGCAGCGGCATCAACGACGTCGCCGCCGGCTCAAAACGGGCTCGGAGTCGGAGCCTTTGAGATGCGGTGTTGCCGACGAGTAGGCCAGCGTGTGCGTCAGTGTCGCCTCGTCATCATTTCGTTTGTACCGTCAAAATGATGAAAATAGAAAAAATTATGAAAATCGAAAAAAAAACCCGCTCCAAACAGAAAAAAAAAATAAAATTTGAATGAAATTTGATCAAAAATCGATTGATTTTTCTTGTTTATCAACCAATTTTTTTCGATTTTACTGATTTTTAGGTTTTAAAGTTTGAAATTCATTGGTTTCACTTGTACCCTCAATTTTACTGGTTTTCAAATTTTTTATTTTTTTTATTTTTCAAAGTTTTTTGAATTTTTAAAACGAACATTTTTTTGAATTTTTAAAACGAACACCGGTCGTTCGATAAAACTGAATCGGACCGATTTCACCGAAAATCGAACCGGTTTTCGCCATTCTCTTAACCTTGGTCGTCACTCTCTACTCCAATACGATACTCGTAACCACATTTTTTTTAAAAATATATATTTGATGTGACACAACACTATAGTTAACACACTAAACATACATTGATCAAGGAATTGTGCTATATATAAGTTCGGATGTACTTCGTACTCTAGTGCTTCAGTAAGAAAGTTTTGCCAGTAAACTTGGAGAATTACTGTAACATGCCATGTGAGCAGGCATTGCGCTGATAGGAGTCAGGGTTTAAGAAAACCGCTACGGTATCGATTTTGGTTTTTGATAAAAATCGATCGATTTATCGTTTTTGCTAGAGTACTCAGATCGGTTTTTATTAAAAACTAGTCGATTTATATAATCAAACCGGACCGATTTTGCTGAAAATCGCGAAGACTGATCGGTTTTGACTGATTTTTTTTAACCCTGATAAGAGTAGTATATAAAAAAACAAAATTGTTCATGTCCACCATGTCGGCCACCTCGCTACAATTCCCAACGCCTTGGAATTTTTATGTACCGTATCGGTAGACTCATTAGCCAGTACAACTGTACAAGTCCTTACACCTGCTCCCAGACACAGTTTTAGAAATCGGTTTCGGTCCGGTTTATGGTTTAAACACAGATGATCGGTTAGTCGATGTTGCTACTGTATCAATTTTATTTTCGACGAAAGCTAAATCCGATCATATATCAGATCAGATCAGTTTGATCAAAAATTGCAAAATCTGGTTGATTTTCGTCGGTTTCTGAAACTCTGCTCTCGGTCTAGTCATGCCATTCCAACTCCGCTAGAAAAGGGGAGAAAGAAAAGAGGGGGGAAAACTGGCGAGGAAAAAGCGACGTCCTACAGTGAAAAGAAAAAGAAAATCAGAAGTAAACGCAGAGGCGAGCGCTGCCCTGCCAGCCACCACACAGCGCGCAACCGCCCCAGCCGGCCGGCCCCGCCCCGCCCCCTACGCCCGGAGATTTGCCGCCGAATCGGATCCAATCCCACCGATCCTCTTGCTGCCGTCACCGCGACGCTGCTCTGGTCCGGGTCCGCGGCGATGGGGCTCCTGGTGGCGGCGGAGCAGCTCCGGCGGAGAGGGGCCGTGGACTGGGAGCACGAGGCGTACCCGGCGTACGACGACTTCCTCGCGCTCCCCGCCTTCGTCGTCTTCTTCCCTGCCGTCCGGTTCTTCCTCGACCGCTTTGTCTTCGAGGTGCGTCTCCCTCCCTCCCCCGTTGATTCAGTCGGGGGTAATTATTGACCTCGTGGGCGACGAGCGCCGCGCGTACTGGTTAGCTACGCCGCTGCGTAGTCGCTTCGAAGTTCATATTTTGATTGGGTTCCCCAGGTATAATCATAGCTTCTGCGAGTACGGTTACCTGTTTCGGTTCGAGAACGCACTATTTTTAGCGATCTGATCGTTGCGTGTCCGTGCTAATTTGACACGTGGAATGCGCGTGATTGGGTCTTCGTTACTTTTGGGGCTCGAATGATTGCAGTCTCCGGATAACCTGACTCACATAATTTCGTTTCCTCTTAGTAGACTCGTATGTCATCGGATAAATGTCTGGTTCTGAGGCCTAAATTCTATTTCTTTCGTCACCAAAATTTACTTAGTGTTGACTTACATCAGTAACTGGCGGTCCCTGAGTGAAGAACTATGCCAATGCTAATGTTTATGCAGCTTCCATTTCGGAACTAATGGTGTTTACATCTGTTTTTTTTTTCACACTGGGTTTAATAAGGAGGGAGTAGCTTGTTTTTCTTGGATTGTAGTAGCTACGAGTTGTCTTACTGAAAAACATTATTGGTTCGCAGTCTAGCTGCTGTTTTGGTATATAGTTTGTGTTTAAGACAGAAAGAGAGCACCTCGGCGACAAGGTGTAAGCCCTTTGGCGATGTTGGAGCATCTTGTCACCTAGACAATGCCTTAAAAACATGGCATGGCTTTTAACGATCTATCGCACGCCCTATTTCAAGTGTTTCATTCGTAACTAAGTACAGTTACTTGTCGCTTGCTGAGTAGCTAATTCTATTATTGGGCAGCTAGTTTTTGGCATGAGCGAGCTTTTTTTGTATATAGAGCTAGACTACTATAAATGGTACTATAAACTGCAAGTTCACTTGAAATATAATACTACAATTCCTGGATATTACGTGTGACAGCACTCCATGGAGGATCCTCAATTTGTGGGACGAGGACTGTCATAGAGCTTTGATGTTTTCTTCGTTGAAATCCCAGTTAGTTATATAACTTAATCTTTGTATGGTGATTGGCAACCATTGTGCTATTCAAATTTCTATACTAGTGGTATGTGTGAACATTCAGATCTGCAAATCAACTTTAATGAGTCAACAGGACAGACTTTTGTACACATAACTTCAAAATTCTTCCATTCTTTTGTTCAATGAAATTACAAGCCTACATCAAAGTAAATATGGCACAATTACTTGTTTTGAAACTAGGTGTAACTAGGACAGCTAACTTTTGCTTGATTTTTTTTTTTGTCACAAAGGAATCATATGAAGAATTTCATAACCGTAATATACAAATCCTCTCTAATGGAATTCTAGCAATGGGCCATTATTATCATAGGCCTTGTCTTCAAGAGTGAGGCACTTTTATCACCCTCTCGAGATCACTATTGGATATGGAGTTGCCTGCGCTTCTGAGGGTTGCATGGGTAGATTGCCAAATATGGGCATCTATCAGTAGAAAATTACATGCCTCTATAAGAAAATTACATGCCTCTATAAGTCTGAAGTTCAAATGACATCTCTTTGCACCCCCAGCTTTCTTTGAGAACTTCTTTTCTTGTACTCCCTCCGTTCTTTAATTGATGTCGTCATTGACTTTTAAATTCAACTTTGACCATTCGTCTTATTCAAAAAATTTGCTCAAATGTGTAAAAATTTAATTTGTGATTCAAATAACTCTAATGATAAATCAAATTATATTAAGATATATGAAATTTATCAAAAAAATTTGAATAAGACGAATGGTCAAAGTTGAATTTAAAAGTCAACGGCGACATCAATTAAAGAACGAAGGGAGTATATTTCTTTTTAACCATTGATACTCATTTTGATGCCTGGTGCTGACAATAAAGACTTTCTTTGCTGTCTTCTATTTGCTTGCTTCAGAGGGTTGCAAGAAGGCTTATACTTGGAAAGGGACATCAAAAATCTGATAATGAAACAGAAGAAACAAGGAAGAAGATAAGGAAATTCAAGGAATCAGCTTGGAAATGTGTTTATTTCCTATCTGGAGAGATTTTATCTTTGTCAGTGACATACAACGAGCCGTGGTTCACAAATACCAAATATTTTTGGGTAGGACCTGGTGAACAGGTTTGGCCTGATCAAAAGATAAAGTAATTTTTCATTCTTTCCCATGCTATCTGGATCACCTTCTTACTGTTTTGCAGACTGGTTTATTCTAATGGTTGTGCCCTTATTCTCAGATTGAAACATAAGGCTGTATATATGTATGCTGCTGGATTCTACACATATTCCATATTTGCACTTATGTTTTGGGAAACAAGGCGGTCAGACTTTGGCGTGTCAATGTCACATCATGTCGCAACTGTTGTTTTGATCGTTCTGTCTTATGTATTCAGGTCTGTTTCTTATCACGATGATTTCATTGTTTCTTTTTCTGCTCCTTTCATTGACACTTTGTTTAATTTCCAACTTCAACCAGATTCGCTAGAGTTGGCTCTGTGGTGTTGGCAATTCATGATGCAAGTGACGTATTCCTGGAAATAGGGAAGATGTCCAAGTACAGTCATTGCGACTGGCTTGCCAATGTTGCATTTCTTCTTTTTGTTCTTTCATGGGTGCTTCTTCGCCTCACATATTTTCCATTCTGGATCCTCAGAAGTACAAGGTAAATGTTCTATTCTCTGTAATCTATCAGAATCTTGTGACGACAAAAAAATTACCAAAATGTTAGAAGAAAAACAGTTTGTTTGCATATATGAAATTTTAAATCAGACACTGTATTCTTATTTGTTTGTCCAATGTTTATTGCAAAAACTGGACAGTGCTTTCCTCCAGAAACAGACTTTCAAAGGTAATCTAGTGGAATGCACTTTGCAGAAGTCCACTTCTATTGGCCACACAGTTGAAGGGAAATTTGTATGTGGAATTACCATGTTTTTGTTTCCTTTTGATGCATTTGATCTTTTGTTCAAAGTATTTCATTATAAATTGCAATATTGCAAAGGGCCTTTAGCCTAGCGATTAAGGTGACTCAATAGCATTCCTCAGTTCCTGGATTCGATTCCCCGTGAGAGCAAATTTCAGACTGAGGATAAAAAAAAAAAGAATCCCCCCGTCTGTCCCACACCAAAGCATAGGTCTAAGGCCCGGCTCAAGCATACATGGGTGATGGCTCCACTATGTACTGGTGGGGCAGGGGTTTTCTGTACTTGTGTGAGAACACTTCGTCTTATTAGTGCAATGTCCCCCGGGGGGGGGGGGGGGGGGTGGGGAAGGGAGGGGGGGCATCTAACCCCCCGCAGGTCTTTTTTTATAAAGAAATTGCAATACCCAACCTTTCTAATCTTATGGTTTACCATACAGATATGTACTTTACTTCAGAAGCAAACTGGCCAAAGGTTTTAGGATTCGTTTGTAATCTGACTAAATCCATTTTTATTTCAGCTATGAAGTCTTGTTGACCTTGGATAAAAAGAAGCACAATTTTGATGGTCCTATATACTACTATGTGTTCAATTCTCTACTGTTTTCACTTCTCGTTCTTCACATATATTGGTGGGTTTTAATATATCGGATGCTTGTGAGACAAATAAAGACAAAAAATGTTGGAGATGATGTTCGGTCTGGTAAGTACTATCCCATTTGTAGTTTTTTTTGTGTACTACATAAGCAGAAATATATAAATGCTTTGCCAATCAATTTTCATGTCATGTGCAACTTCTATTGAGGTGGAAGTGTTTGGGTTTTGGTATGATTTAACTTATTTTTCCTTACAGATTCTGAAGGAGAGGACGACCATGAAGATTAATTGCCACTGCTATCTCGTTTTCATATTTCAGTAATGCTAGGTGCATCAACTCCAATGCCCAAGCGTATGTATTCTTTTTTCCAATTCAAGAACATGTGCAGATTATGGGAGCGGACGCATTCTCCTTGCAAATATTCATTGGTGCTGAGCTATGATTGGTTTGGCCTCATCCACCCATCTATGTTGTATTATGTACGCACGAGAAATTGGAGTCCAATATCCTTTTACTTCTGCTGAAGTCGAAAGACAATTCTTTGACCGCTTACTTTGTAGAAAATTTGAAGTGTACCAGTGTACTATCAATGTGACAGTCTATAGAAAATTCTTGGTCTAAAAGCCCTCTGCCGATAAATTATGTAAATTTTGTACGCCAGATGGCGTCAGTTTGAAATTCTGTACGACTAAAAGCCTGTATGCTTGACTGCATAGCATAGTTAATACCGTTTGATCTACGACGTTCGTCCTGGTTACTTGAAATCTGAACCAAACATCGTATATGAATTTGGAGGTAGTACAGAACTGTGAAATTATGGTGTGCTATGTCGAAGTGGCTTGTGATGCTTTCTGCTGGTCGTGAACAGAAGTAACTTAAAAAAATGATGGAAGTGGAAGGTGATGTGGTTGCTGTAGTTCCACTATTCGGAGAAATGCATATCTGTGACTAGCTTGACTCGAACTGCAAATTAGTCACTTAAAAGGAACAAAATTGTAAGTCTGTCATGCTGTTAGAAAACATTACAGTTTGGGAAAGGTTTTACAAAATGAAACCCGGAAATTCTTAACGATGTCAAAGATTCAAACGGACCCAAAATGCCCCTGAGCCCACTACACTACCGACTCCTCTGCCTCACCCAAAACAGATATTTTCACGCTTGAGAACGGTATAAGAGCGCCCGTGCAGTGTTATCTTATCCCCGTCCCTCCCAAAAACCTCTAGCAAGACAAAGGGCAAGCAGACTAGGCGGAAGAATGGCAGCACCATCCTCACCAGGACTTCTCCATGCTCCGGCCTTCTGCGCAGCCAGGTGCCTCCCGGCGTTGAGCCGGACAGCTGCCCGGCGAGGGTCGTTTGTCGTTCGGGCCACGGCTTCTGACACCACCAAGTACGCCGTCCTCAAGGCCTTCCGCGAGAACAGGGCTCTCAAGGTGATACTGTTAGTGTTATCTTCAGTAAAGCTTAAAGCGACAGTTGTTGCTATGTTTAGATTTGATAGTTATTGGCCTTTTTGAACTGTGTAGATCATTTCTGGGCTTCAGAATTTGGACAGGGGCAATGTTGCATCTGTTGTCACATCTGCAGATAAGGTGTGTAATGCATTACTCTCACTCACAAATAATTTATGATGGCAAGCTTCTTTGGTCTCAGGACAAATAGCAGTAGCAGCAATATTTTACAACTTTCAGATGTTTAATCTTATCTTGTTCCTTGTAAAGACAAGTTGTTATAAAAAATTATGTTGAAATTATGCTGTGTTATCTGTCACTCTGTTTTAGCTAAGGCCAAAGCTTCGTCTTATTTTACATTCCATCAAAACAGATATGCTAATATACCATCCGCATTCCTCAAAAAGCGTGTACATATAATTTTTAGGTATGACGTGTCTATACTATACCCTGATAATGTTATTACAAAAATGTCTCATAAATAACCTGCAAAACTCCCGTTGATGCAGGGAGGTGCCACCCATGTTGATATAGCATGTGACGAAGACTTGATAAAGCTTGCTCTTGATCTTACTACACTTCCGGTGAGCTAACTCTTTTCATGGAGATATTGTTTTTTTTTTTTTTTGGCTTTACACGACGGTGGAGTTGGATGCACTAAGAGCATTATTCTGGAAATCACACAATGCAGATTTGTGTCTCATCTGTAGACCCTTCAAAATTCCATTCTGCAGTACAAGCTGGTGCTAAAATGGTTAGACCTGCTTTAAACTCTGAAGGAGACCTGCACAACAAAATTCGAAACGGACATTTTTTGTAAAACTACCTGGAAATTATGATTCATGCAGGTCGAGATTGGAAACTATGATTCTTTCTACGAGATGGGCATTGAATTCTCTTCTGAGCAGGTGATGGCACTTATCTTTCTTATCTGAAACAGCCAAATATTCTACTACTTGTGTGCATAATCCAAATGTGCAATTTTCAATACTGAGATATATTCTATCGATTTCAGATTATAAATATGACAAGGGAGACCAGGAAGATGCTTCCAGATATCACCTTGTCAGTAACAGTCCCTCACACACTGAGCCTGCCGGATCAGGTATAGCTCCCTTAGCAGTTAGCACTACTTTTCCAGATCAAGATTCAGCGTATTCCACGTTTTCTGAAATGTGAATAACTGACTCATGTCTTAACCTGTCGCAGATGAGGCTTGCAGAGCTACTCGAAGAGGAGGGTGCTGATATCATCCAAACGGAGGGTGGCAAATGCTCTAGTCCGACAAAGCCTGGAGTTCTCGGACTGATTGAGAAGGTAGAGAAACATTCTATACTGATCCTTCATCACATTGTATTTTTTTTAACTAATAATTTGGGTTACAAAAATGGCAGGCAACACCAACACTGGCCGCGGCGTACTCAATCTCTCGGGCTGTCAGCATTCCGGTTATGTGCTCTTCCGGACTCAGTTCAGTGACTGCACCGATGGCGGTAACGGCGGGAGCTGCTGGCGTGGTATTTGTTTGTGCTTGTCCAAAACTTTCATTACGTTTAGGAGTTTTATGTTTCACCCATGCCTTAGAACAGATTAAGTAACTCATTTCGTGGGCGTGCCTTCTTGACTCCAGGGAGTGGGTTCTGCCGTGAACAAGCTCAACGACGTCGTGGCGATGATCGCAGAGGTGAAAAGCATCGCGGAAGCGATGGGCCTGCCTTCAAGAAATGTGTCCGACCAGTTGAGATCAGTTCATCACCAGCACTAGGGATTAATATATCCCCCCGACCTTTTGGTACTTTTCCTCAGAAACTTCGAGTACTGCTAGTCAATAAGACGACCGCTGCAGCGGTTGCAGCTTCCTGTTGCCGTAGCAACTGTTGCTGCAAAATGCAATGCAGAGCTGTTTGTTCCTCGAGCTGATAAGTATCGTCAGACCCTGATCTAATAGCTTCCATGTTGCCACCGCCACAGGCCCACATTCTCTCCTTGTTAAAGTGAGCTACAAAGTTCCACTCTAAACATACTTACACGTACGAAAGCAGATATATATGCCCTTCACAAGGCGCCTAGCTACGACGAAAAGCAGATCGAGGAGCAACTTCAGAAGATGCCGATCGAGCAGCACGCACGATCCAGATCGCCGCACGTGGCAGCAACTCCTCTCCTCGATCGATCGGCATATGGTAGCCGCCCGTATATATATAGACGCCATTATATATATATTCATTCAGCTCGTCGTCTAGACGACGACGGTCCTCCAGAGACCGATATATCGAGAAGCGGGGACATCACGACATGGAACTCGGTGGCGCCCGCGGGAGAGCGCGACGCGTCGCTGTCGCTTTTGCGCTCGCTTTCGCCGTGAGCGAGATGCTGCCTGCCTGCCCCTACCGATCGATCGAGATGCCCTGGAAGGCAGTGAAGCGTATGCATGTCCTCTGATGCGTGTTGCCGCTTTATTCGCTACCGCAAGGCTTCACGGGCACTGCTCTGCTCGCCGTGCCTTTCTTAACAGGAGACGGCGCAGATCCCGAGATGTGTTACTGCTTCATTAGACTATTAACTTGTGACATTAGCTAGGATATATATAACGTGCCTTTGTTGCTAAAAGTTGTTTTCAGAACAATTTAGGGCATAGCCTTCTTTGAAATGTTCTGCGCCCTGTAAAGGGCTAAGATGCCTAATTTAGGTGAAGGCAGAGCGCCAAAACAGAGCATGCAGATGACTCATGACCTTAGCCAAACCATAATTTGTGTGCTTTACACTTCACATCACACACGTTTCTAGCTTAATCTTGTAAACGCGTAATACTGTAACTTTTTATTAGGCTCTCTAAGTATACTGCATAGAATCTATCAGTCCAAATTGCACTCTGAAAGTCGGGTCGTCACTATGTATAACAACCATAAGCAGTATTTGTGATCGCAGGGACTAACTGATTTTAACTTGTTGATAAATTCATTGGCCTGTAACATCTAACATGTCAACATAATGCTATTCCTCCTTTGCTTGCAGACATTTCTTCAAAATAGATGAAACAATTTCCAATTTTCATCGTTTTTCTTGATTGAACGGTTGTGTGGGAGCTCTGTTAGTAGTGTCGTTATACTTTAATTTTGCCTTCTTTTGTACTCTATTAACATTCAGCCACATGAGTCCACCTCTTGCACCCACTTTACTGCTTACTGAATGCATACTCTGACTTTACACGGGTGGATCAGAGCCGTGTGCGTTAGTACTTGGAGTCTAGGATTTGTCCAGTGTACTACATTATTCTGACCCAATTAGATGAGTCAAGTATCACTCAACGATCGACCAAATCGTATTTTTGCTAGATATTTTTATAAGTTATCATCATATATATGCAAGGAGCTACTGTTTGTATATATACTGGTGGATTACATGTGCAAGGAGAAATGGAAAAGTGCAAATGAAATAATCAAGGTCATTAGTAAATTGCTGACTTTAGGAAATTAGATTAGTGTACTAACGATATCAATTTGAGAATTGATGGAATAGGCCATTGTTGTGGATTAATGAGTGCGGCCACAAATATAAGTAAAGTAGTTGCACTGCATGCATGATAAGATGATCATACATACATCATTCTTCGATGGCAACAACAAGTAAAAACACGAACGAACAATAGATACCAAGATCTGTCCAGAATTATTCACCCACTGATCGAATCGACAGGACACAGAAACATATAACATCGACCACAAACAACTAATTAATGAACATACATTAACAACATAAGGAAACGAAAGAACCTACTACATGTAGTACATATATATGTGGGACTGGGACATGCAGCTGCATGATGCACGAGGTATAGCGTAGGCCGGCCGTACCACCGTCGTCGAGAGGTCGACGCCGTCGTCGCAGAGCGAGCCGCATGATCGATGCAGTTCTCGTCGTCTGATCTTCCCCGTAGCTCGATCGACCGTCGATGCCGCGCGCCCATGCCTCGCCCTGCCCGCGCGCGGCGCCGGTGGTGGCAGCAGGCTAAACGGCGACCTTCTTGGGGTGGTAGTTGTTGATGAAGTCGGAAGCCTTGCGGTCGACGTCGCGCTCGCCGACCCACCAGCCGTAGTCGTCGTCGCTGGACCGCACCTTGCGCACGTACCCGGTCCGGCCGTCCCAGTCGCTCATGTCGTCGTCGTAGCGCCTCGACTTGCGGAGGAAGCTGAAGATGGGGCAGATGAACGACGATAACCCTCCCATGCTCTCTTCGAGTAGCTTCCTCTGGCTGACTCGACCGCCGCTACGTGCAGTAGTTACTAGAGGCTAATTGATAAGTGGCTTAATCTGCTATCTTCTTGCTGGCTTAGTGGCAGTGATGGCGATGAAGGGAGGAGGGGGCACCGCAATTTATAGGAGGGAAGGAGGAAGGTAGGTAGGACCATGGGAATGGTGGATGCAAGCTGGCTAGGGTTCCATCAAAAGGCGGACGTACGGCGGGACGATCGAGGAGGAATGGACGTCCGGGATCGCGCGATATCGGAGGATGCTAAAGCGCGTGTTCTATATAACATTAGCAGCAAGACGATGTGATTGATTTGATGAAGATTGAAGGCGCAAAAGATAAGCGTGCGTGGTTTCCAGACCTTTGCTTTTGTTTCGATCCAGACCCGGCCAGTAGCTATGATATGAAACTCCATGCACTACTAAAAATTCGGGCTATTGTAGAGGCCAGGGGCTGACCCAGGGGGAGTTGCTGCCCCCGCTACAGCACTCCCGTTGCTTAGAAATCATGCTTATATTAAATACTAAACTCTGGTAATTTACATACTAAATAGCTTATTTAGATGCTAAATAAAAAAATTAGCAACCCTCGAAGCTAAATTGTAGCTCCGCCCCTGGTAGAGGCCATAGGGCAGATTAGCCTCCTGCCACCCCGAGGAACATGGCAAAATTCAACCTATTTTCACACGTCGCGTTTGCAAGCAATAAAAAATTGTCACAATAGGTAAGTCTTACTGCCACCATTTTCATAAATGATTGTGCCACACTGGACAATAGTAAGACTTATTGTAATAGGTTATATTTAATTTGTTGCGACAAAAGAATAATTGTTGTTTTCTTCAAAAAAAAGAATAATTGTTGTATTAACTTCACTTTTTTTGGCAATACATCGAAAGTATTGCTACAATTGGTTTATCATGACAATAAATGTTCTATATTACAACAAAATTATAGTGCCGCATTTTCATTTGAAAAAAAATGAATGTTCTAGCTTTTGGAAGATATTGCCGCAAATGTAGCCCTATATATTGCAATGATGTGTCATCGCTTCCAGACACATGCAAATACGGTCCTCTAGCTTGCTGCTGCACAACTTGATCCTTGGTCCTTGGATGATCATTGGCCGCCTATCACTCTCTGAAGAGATGAGCTTTCAAGAACACTATGCCAAAAGCCGTATGAAAATATCTCATCAAGCTTTGTTCTAGTTTGTTGTCATGCGCAATAAACGGCATCATTTCACTAATCTTAATTTCCCCTCACTTCAAACTTGCAATATTATTCAACGCGCTGCAGCTGACAATAGTTTGAGAAACATTTTCAAATCGAAAGAGCGTGCTCTGGTAGCTAATTTTGCCGAAACCACCAGCTGAATTCTCTCCAGACGAAAAGCTGCGTGCTTTCCCCTATCGCGTGATGTAATTTATCTAGTTTGGTTGGCAAAGGCAAGAGGGTCAAAGCAGCTAGCACTCTCGAGACGACGTGCCTTTAGCTTAGGTTAGTCTCGGATCGAATCTGTACCGTTCTTGTTTAAGCTCTACTGCAAGCTGTGTCGTTCTTCCCGCTTTGCCTGTCTTAGCTAGAGCGATCCATCCACCGTAGCCGCAATATTCCCATAAATAACAATGCCAAGTAGACCATAAATAACAAAGCGCTCCACAAACTAGCACTCGCGTGACCCATGGTTAGGTTAAGCATGCCACTGATTACCATATAGGATCAGAGCAGATGAAGGTGCTGGTGGTCATTAGTCCTCCTGCAAATCGTAGCCGTACCCGTGTAGTGTTTATCCAATAATTAACAGTTTATGAGTGTCATCACGTATGCAAGTAGCAAAGGAAAGGCTATCGCTTGATCGTGATGGAATTGTGTAATCATAAGCCGCCGAACAGCATCTTTTTGTTTTTTGGGATCCGGTTCGGATTCGTAGCTTCATTGCAGTGGTCCGTGGACCAGTAGTTGCGTTGGTTCTTCCTTCCTCCTTTCCCTTCCCTGCCAAAACAGGGGCTGAAAGCTGACAATTTTGACGAATCCAGCTGCAGTTTAGCTGAAGTCTGTAATAAGTTACTATTACTATCAAAAAAACAGGGGCTGATAATTTTAAAAAATCTTCATTCTAGAAAGAAAAAAAATAGGAATTTTACAGTAGATCTCAAAAGGAGGCCTTACAAATATGCACCATGTCAAGGTAAACTACTAGAGATTGATTAAACTATAGTGCAATTTGCTGGTCTCCTTTTCTCACCGAGCGCTGTACGGGTACATGCACTGTAGGGCGCCATTTGTTTCCGCTGCCCGCAAAGTAGCTGGCAAGCGGCGATCTGTGGGGTGTGTGTGCTGGAGTTCGTCGAAAAGGAACAGTGCCCGATCCATGGCTGCCTTTTGCTCGGCCACGAAACCACCAGGAAGAACACCCAGCACTAGCCATATTCAGCCTTTTTTCCCCCTGATCTCTGCTTCTAATGGTGAGCACATCTTTGGCATATATGTAAATATATCATTAGAGCGCATATTCCCGGCCTTCCCTCCCTTTTTTGATCTATTAGTATACAAATGCTAAATTCAGTGGCAGCTTGATTTTACAGCTCGCAGGGGACGAAGGGTAGTATATATGTAGATGCATGCATGTGATCCTCTGTTCACGCATACACGTATCCTTAAGCCCTAAGTATGGTCGGTGTCGGCCCAGGCTGCAATCCTAGAGGCTTCAGGCTTGTGCATGCATGCAAGTCTACTGGGCGAAGGCGCCGCTGTATTTTTGCTGTATGCATACTTGTAGATCTTAACATATAATATTATCTATACTTAAAATGAGTAAATTTTACAAAACTATATGTATTTTACCTATATTATCATAAAACTACAGATTTAAGCATAGTTTCAGAAAACTACAGATTTGCTATAGTAATTTCAGCAATATATGTATAAAATATATAGTTTTGTGATAAATTGAACATAAAATCTGTAGTTTTGTGAAAATTTAGATACAAAATCTGTAGTTTTGTGAGAAATTAGATATAAAATCTGTACCTTTATGAAATTTTGACTTAAATCTGTAGTTTTGTGATAATATTGACAAAACATATATAGTTTTGTGAAATTTACTCTAAAATAAAACAAATGGACAGTACTAGAATTATAATATGATAACACACTAGTTTGTCGCTGCATGTAAAGGCTTCATTTGCGACGTCAATTATACTCGAGAATACCCTAGAAAGTAGTAAAAAGATTGCTTTGGAAGAAATAAAGCCCTTGATTGCCTCCTGATAGAAAGAAGGGAGAAGGCGCAAAGGAAGCAGCCAAGCAGGCACAGTTTTGTCCGGCGTTGTTGGAGGTCGACGACACCTTGCAACGTTCTTCGCTTTGCCATCTGCATTTGCCAAACCATTCTAAATTAAATTTGGTATGTCTGCTACTTTGAGTAGCTGGAAGAATATATGTTCGGCCGTATTGTTAGGCACGCTGCTTATTGTTGGTGGCTATATACGGAGCATCAACCAAAAACGTCTGGAGGAGGTTAGGCCATTAGGTTCAGGCTCTGTTTAGAACGGAGGAAAAAATCATCTTTCTATATTTTTTCTTACGAAATTGAGCTAATGTTTATGAAACTTCTACATTCCAAATGGGGTCTCAATGAGAGGAGTCAGATAATGCATTGTGATGTTCATTCTGTATCCTTGCACCATGAGCCATCGAGTCCAGACGGCAGGACTCCAGGACAATCGACAAATAGTACCACGAATCCCTCTGTGAAAATGAGCTAGTGGTTTCCGTGCGATACTGTTCTTACGCGCGCACTGTAAAGCAACAATTCCCCTGTCACTGGAAATCGTCATTGATTCAACGACGTTAAGACAGCAGATTCAAGTAAGGAAACAACAACGGTTTTATCCTCGAATTTGCAACAACTTTGAGACTGTCCGTGGCGATCAAGCGGCCATCACGGACTCTAAGCTCGGATTAACGGACAAGACCGAGATGAACCACAGCCCGTACATATATATCTACCGCCCGGCACGCGCGCTCTCAGTTGTGGCAAATCCTGGCGGTGGGCATGGTGACGCAGACGGGCGCGTACTTCTTCTTCACCTCGGGGCTGCCCTTCTTGGGCTCCTCCGCCGACGCGCCGCCGGCGCCGCCGATGGCCGCCACAGCCGCGGCCACGGCCGCGAGCATCACA
>BCLG01001090.1:53220-64701 GCA_001602295.1 Zoysia matrella | reverse complement strand
GAAATGAAAGTGACTACTGAATATAAACTTACAAATAACAAAGGGATCCTTAGATCAGATAGTTGTAAGTGTCTTTCTTCATAACCAAAAACCGAGCCATTCACAAGGCTTCTATGATGAATCGAATTGCTTTGCTCTGAGCAATACAGGTTGGTAGACTCCACAAATATCCATCCAATGAGTACCATTGCGAAAGAGCTATAGAAAACTGCTTCATAGCTGCAAACATTGTTTTTGGAAAAAAAATGAAGTGTTATATTTAATCATGTAGACTTCAAGTGCAGTAAAAAAGGCTATCAAGTATGAACTGCAGAAGAAATTTTGTTTTTTAGCAATTGCAGTAAGCATCGACTTACCCAATAGAAAGCAACAGAAACGGAGGAGCAAAACCCAAGAAAATAGATGTAAGGCGACATAGAACACTATTTGGTGAGAGAAGAGGTAACACCATAGCAACACCTGCCAAAAATACAATTAAAACAAATAGAATAGGAAAGCTTAAAAGTTCATGTTTCGATAGATGTGTGTGAAAATGCAACAAAGATTAGCTGCTTGTGAGGTCAACTGTGTAAGTTTTTGCAGAGCATGATTACCAAAAATAAATGTGTCAACAAATCAGTTATTACCATAAAAAATCTAAACACAGGAGCTACACATGTAACTCATATGGCTTACCAGCTACAGACCAGTTGATCAACTGGTGCAATGAGTGCAATTCTCTGTTCTGTGACCGATGTGAAGTAGATAACCACACCATTATTGAAGATATTGCAACCAAAATTACCTAATGCATAGTAACAGTTGTCAACACCGTCTTGAACTTAAATGCACAAAACAAAAACCAACATCAGATATTACAATTTGTGTTTTGACCTGAACAAAAAATAGCTTGGAGGATTGAGGATCCTGTTTGTTCCCCCGAGTGAGATAGAACCAAAAGCTGGTACTGTTTGAGTTAGTCCTTCTTGAAGCCATTGCAACCAATATTATGAGCACTCCGCTTAAAATGCTGCATGCAAAGCGGTCATCAGACAAAACGTTACAAGGAAACACCTGTATAATGAAAACTTGGTGATGGTTGCCAGTTAAATAGGTCATAGCTCCTTAAGAAAGCATGACTGCAATAACAGCATCCACAGTATGTAACAGCTAATTCCCAATAATTAGTTTCTACTTGAGAAAATGTAAGAAAAAGCATGCACAAATTCTGTCAGAGAAAGAAACCTACACCAAGTTGTTGTTTTCTGGAATTTCAGCTGGCATCAATGTGAATACAGAAAGGAACCAGCAAGCAATCCATATGTAGATCGCAAGTGCAGGGCTGGATTGAATAAACAAACCCACATAAGTTGAACCAAGCATCCCTAAGACCAAGAAGCACCAGGTATAAATTTTCCTATCAAAAAAGCTCACAACCTGCAAATGAGTATCAAATTCCATGTCAACAACTACTTATTCGGTCTGCTTTCGGTTTCAAGAAGAAGTCTCACGCCTCTAATAAAATGCTTGGTATGTCAATAAGTGGGTACGTACCAGTAACTCCAATACAATCAATGCAACAACCGAATAGTTCAAGAGATTAAAAATATACTTGGAGGACACATTAGACAGTTCTCTCCAAACTGCCTTCAGAAATTCATAGTTTTGTACAATTCTTGTCCAAAGGAATATTGTCATAAATACATATGCATGATAAAGAAGTGGAGATTTCTCAAGAAGTAGTATAATGGATGACAACCCCATAATGAAACATCCACCTATATAAACCTGCAGCCAGAGGATATATATGTAAGATGAAAATAGTGTGACTGTAACAAAAGGCAGATCAGCCTTTAACTAGTAGATAAGACACTAAAATTTAGGACATCAACTTTCATGATCAAATATGATCTGCTACACAAGGAATAATAACTATACAACCCTGATTATATCTGATGCCTACACTCTATTCAGAGCCAAAATCTGCAATGTTTTAATAGAATTAAGCAAGAGTATATTGACCATAACCCATATTAAATTAATTGAAACATTGTTGACAGAACATGATTTTAAGAGATAAAAAAACATATTATAAATTCATAAGCAAGGAGCAAGTAGGCTATCATACTTTCATAGAGGAATTCTTAGGACGCAACTGAGTCTTCTTTAGAAGATTTGCAGGGAAAGAAGTATAAGATTGCAGCACATGTAAAACTAGGTTCACCATCCATCCAACATATCCAAGGGTAATTGTTGTCATTAACATGAACCAATCATATGTTTGGAAATAATGAAGACCAGCAAGAGCCATCCTTCGGAGCTCTTCAGAATGCTTCATGGCAGTTTCATATTCCCTTGCAAATATGAGATCTTCAATCTGATCGAGCATAGAAGTATAGTTTGCCAGTGGCTTAAAAGGCTTGAAGTACAGTGAACTGGATTGCTTTAGCTCTGAACCAGTAAGACATGTTTAGAAGTGAGAGTATGACTAAATTTAGTTCATTCATCTTGGTCGTTGTACATGCTTAGTAAAAAGCGGGAATTGGTTAAAACAATGAAAATCATAGCAAACAATTTGGACATCTTCTCTAAACTGAAGAATTCAATAACAGAACAATAATGATATAGTTTTAAGTATTGCATAGTCTCAACTCCCATCAACCTTTCACATGGCCATGCACCCCATCAGAAACAAATCACCAAATAGGGGAAGCTTTACAAGTTTGGAGTAAGTAAATTAAAGCCCAACTACGCCGCAAACTCGTTAATAAAGCATACCCGATTTCCGGAGAAACTGATTAAGAATTTGCTTTGTATTGGCTAGAACTGCCTCAACTTCATCAGCCTGTATAAACACATTAAATACACATAACAACTTAACAACCAGAGTCAAGCCAAGAACAAGCAATTCAAGCATCCTATTACAGTGATTATCTGACCTTGCTTAATTTCAAATACTGAGTAGGTAAGCTCCCCACAGAATTCATTGGACATGGCAAACCCACAAGTGTGGCCTGCAATATTAATGAAGAATCGAAAAAAAATTTGCTTCAGAAAACTAAATGCAGCCAAGATGAAACAAAAACATTTTTTTGCATGTCGTATATTCATAAGTTACCATTAGAGGAGCTATATCAGCCTGGTTGACATCGACTCTTTCAAAGCCTTCAAGGGACCAGTCCTGTGGTGTGGGAGTGTCATGCTTATGGTCATCAACAAACCGAAAGCCATCGTCAGGTTTCTCTGTATAAGTCAAGAACATTGGGCTTCTAATTCCAGCCCCCCATACTACAAGAGGAGTATCAGTGTTCGAAGGGTGACCGTCTCCATGGCTTCCTGTTTGTAGAATTTCCAATTAAATTGGCACTATAAAGAAAAGCACAAAAAAGAAATCGGTCGGTGAGTAAAGATTGCCCCCTCAGTATTTCACTAAGGGCATCTCCAATGTATAGAATCAGGTTTGGTTCTAAATAAATATGGGACCCACATTGATATGACTTTGTTTGTTTATGTATGCACAATGTATAGGATCAGCAGCTGGATCTATCCATGGGACCCACAGAATAAAAAGTTATCATCTCAACCTTCTTTAATTTTTTTTATTCAATAGGACCTGATTCTATACAAGGAACCTGATCCTTATTAGAATCATGCTACCAGCCCTGACACGATAGCCACCCACCAAGGTCGGTTCCAACTAGGGGAATCTTGAGCTCTCGAACTCTAATAGAACCTACCTCTAGATACCATATGAATCATGAACAGTGAAGTTTATCTATGAAACTATTCATTCTTATCTTACCTTTGTCGCTCATTCCATGATCTGCAGTGAACACGTAAGCTGTTTGGTTGTCCTTGAAGTAGCTTTCCATGAGATTGTACACACTTTCAGCTATTTGATCAACAACCTTGACATTGTTTAGATATATGTCTGAATAGGGTCGATGGGCATGTCCATTGGTATCACATCCCAGTAAGTGCAGAAATATAACCAACTTATCCTGTCGCAGCAGCTGCCTCAATTTAACATCATCGAAGGACCTGTTGAGAAGACCTTGAAACTGGTCAAATGACCAATGATCCAGAAAAGATGCATCTGCAATCAAGGTCTCTAACAAAGTAAAAACATGGTTCGAAAAAGAAAATAAATTGCAAAAAGCAGGGGCCTGGATACAAACAATCAAATGCTCAAAAGCCCGTAAAATTAATAACTATAGTTGCGATTTCTGATGGAAAGAATCTTGACGAAAACAAAACTAAATAATTTGCATATCTAAATTGCAAATAATATTATAGCAAGTTTGCAAAAGAAATTTTAGATTTAAGTTGAATATTCAGAATAAATAAAGTTATGCAAATATATCAATAAAAGTACCATATGGTTCTGGAACTGTAAAATACTCATGAGACAGTTTACTAGCAGTCCTATAGTAGTAATAGCTGAGATTTCAGCAAGCTAATACTAATAGATTAGACCTGTTGCAAAGTCTTCATATTCATGGGGATAGGTGCCCCAGGTGCTGTGAGGTAGGCTACTGCAAAATATCGGAACAATATCTGGACTTCCAAATGAGATGGTGTGCCGACTTTGATTGAATACAGAATCAAACTCAACTGGATTGGCCTTCCATCCTGCACAGCACAATAAACAAAGCTTGAGAACACACAGAAGCATTTGCTATCAGATTCAAATATGCCATAAGTTTCTGCACTATCTCTGACGTAGCCTTCACAAGCCAAATATTCCACTAAAACAATATGGGCTTCTTAAGAGGCTCAGCAAAAAGAAACAAAGTAGTCATGGACAAGCTAATATGGATAGTACATGTTTTATGTTTAAATGAGCTACTATTAACAAGGTGCAGGTTGTCGTTCTACTCCTGGATAACACCTTCAACAGTTCCCGGCACATAGCTCAGTACATTTGGCTGCTATGCGAGTGGATTGTGGTTGGAATGGAAATGGGCAAACCAAGTTTCAAAAAAATATGAGTGGATTGTGAGTGCAAGTATCACCCATACTGGTTCACTAGTAAAAATTGAGAAGAAATCGCGCATGCATTTATTCCAGTTCTGAGAAATGGTAAGGATATCCTAGTTGGACTAATCAATGCAATTATTATAAAAAACTGCAGCCTAGTAAAAATCGAAGTGAACTGATTGACTTGTGAAGCTACTGGACAAAATTTAAAAATGAATAGGCAGCAGAGGTGCACCAGAATTGGATTGGGATCAGCGCACCTTTGGTGACAGCACTAGGGTCCTCGTAGAAGCCGGCGATGATGGAGACATGGCCGGGCCTGGACTCGGTGGGCGGGCGGGCGTGGCTGACCCCCCACCGGCCCTTCTCCTGGATCACGCCGCGCAGGAACGGCGCCCTGTACCTTCCCCGCTCATCCGGCTCGTAGAACTTGTCCGCCCTGAGCCCGTCCGCTGCACGCACCCAAAAAAAAAACATCGCTAAATCACGCGCCCAGCATCGACACCGGAGGTAGAGGAGAGGAGGGGTCGGCGTGAGAAGGGGCACTGACTCACCGACGAGGAGGACGAGGCGCTTGGCGGGCGGCGCGGAGAGGCGCGGCGGCACGGGCGCCATGCCGTGCACGATGGGCGACTTGAAGTAGATGTCGAATATGCTGAGCATGTACACGGCGTGCAGCGCGACTCCGAGCACCACCAGCCACCGCTCGCGCCGCCGCGTGGAGGCCGACGGCGAGTGCGGCTGCTCCTGCGGGCGCGAGCGGCCAGCCATCGCGGGGAAGGGGCCTGCCGAGCCCGCCGTGGAGGTGGTGGATCTGGCTGGTGGACTCTGCAGGGCGGGCGCGAAGGCGTCGCTGGGCTGATGGACTGAACAGGACGACCGGATCTGAATTTAACTAAACACGTTGTATTATGCTGTGCAGAGTACCTTGCTGTTACCAAGATAATGGTTCTGTTGGGTTGTGATACTGATACTCGGATTAACTGACGATGATTTTTTTAAGTCGACAGTGATTTGTTTTTCAGATACGTGTACTTGTGTAACAGTGATTTAACTTTATTTGGTAAAAATTTTGACAAATCTGTGAAGTAAATTGTTTCAACCGGCAAAAATCCAAAAGTTTCAAGTCTTAGGCGGAGTTTCGACAAAGCTAATTCTCTGTCAAAATTAAAAAAATAGACCAAGTATTCATTTTCAACATAAGTAATTTTTAACTGATTTTAGTAAATAATTCTTTAAAGTAAACGAAGGGGTTGAGAGGCTAAAAGCAATAGCTTTACTGATTTTATGAAATGACTCTTTGGCCTCGTGGCTTGTCACTGTAGATTCTGACAATCTATAAAAAAAAAGCTACATTGTGAAAAACAAAAGCTGAGAACAAACATGTGAAGTAGATATTATTGCTGTGTAATATGAATTGTGTGCTTTGTGAAGCAAAATCTAATAAAAACTGAGAGTGTGGATCGTGAGATTCTAAATTTTAAGATTCAGCGAGTAAATTTCAAAACAAAATCTGGACTGTCTATAAAATCAGAATCTCAAGATATGTAGCGTAAACAAACAGTCCGTTCCTTTGCGTGAGTAGCCCAAGATACCAGGCGGCTGTAAGAAAAAAAAAAAAAAAAAAGATACCAACGGCGCGCGGGGCGCCGCGGACCTGCTTCGTTGCCTTCCTTTGCCTGAGCAGCCCAAAAAACGAACCGAAGACACGAGGCCCGCGGGCTCCCCGTGGCGGGCAGGTCACGAAGCTTGGCCACTCGGCCCGAATGAGATGAAAACTTACAAACTCTTTGCGTGGCAGTATTTGCTTTTTCGTATGAACAACGACACTTCCTTGACTTAGAATATTACACATACGGCGCAGAAATAACAAAGAGTTTACCTCATTATCTAGAAGCTATGCCAAAAATAGAGCGATACGACCACGGATCCACCACGTCGATCGACTGTCACACGGTTCCAATCGGGAAAGAATCAAGAACAGAAGCTGGGCATGTACACAAGGATCGCATCACCCGAGAAAGCAGCACGACCGGCGGCGCTCTTCAAGTCGTCGACCAACATCGACTCACAAAAGCCCGAGCACACGTACACACCCTACTATCCCGATCAGGGAGCGGATTCTAGATAGGATGATGCGATGTGTCCATTTGCTTGTGCCAAGAATGTTCAAGAGGCGCAAAAGGCACAAAGAGAACAACAGGTGGTCGATCGGTCGGTCGACTGGCAGATCAGATGACAGGTGTGCCGCGATGAACTATCTGCCCGACTGTCGCCGTTGCCTTTCCGGTGGCACGTACCATCTCCGCTCGGCATGTCGCTGATGACAGAGGTGGAGCCAAGCGATCGAGAGCAGGTCGTTTCTTGCTCGCCGGATCAGATTAAAGCGCAGGAACGGGAGCGAGCGAGCGAGACGTTGCCGTCGTGACTTTGCTTCGTTTTCGTGCAGGGACACGTGTCCTTCGCGAGCTCGAAAAATATCTCCCTGAAATTACGCATCGCTTAGCGACACGACAAGGTCGGTAAGAAATTAGTAGTCACTGGTCGGTGGTCGCTAGTCAGGGCACGCAAGATTAGACAGGTCGGCCAAGACACAGGGTTAACGCCGGCGCGCGGTCCGCGTACGAAGCTACGTGCGCCGCGTAGCTTAAGCGCGACGAGCTTACTGATCGAGCCGAAGCAGCAGCTAGCCCTTTTTCAAGAAAATTCAAGACGTGAACACACGAAACCAGTACGCATTCGTGCCTGCACGCAGGGGGGTCGCATGGAGATTGACGGGCATTGTTAATTACCGGCACGCAGGTGTGAGACCTATTTCAGGAAGTTTTTTGCCACAGGTACCAATATCTAGACCGGTAATTGGTACGTATATTAAAAACAGAGCGGTATTATTACACATACGGATTCGATATACTACAAATTTTTAAAAAGGTCTGACAAACATAGTCTATATTACAACCATTAAATCGATACAGCGACTTTATTCATACATCACTCTACTTAGAAGACTAATACTACACCACAGTCAAACTCGAGCGGAGGACAGGACTTCTAATCTTCGTAGTCGGCATCATCCTCATCGTCTTTATCTTTTGAACAAAAACAACAGTAGAGGAAGGGAGTGAGTACGAATGTACTCAACAAGTTCTAACGGTAGAAGAGGTAGGGTCCGCAGAAGCAAAAACAAAAGAAGGTTTGAGGTTTTTATTTTTGCGGAAAGCAAGTTTTTCTGCAAAGACTTTCTAATGGATAGATTTTTAAATCCGACAGAAAACATTATTTATCATGTTAGTAGGGTGAACCTGAGGAAGCCTTTCACTCCCTCCATCAGTTCCCAAATTTTAAACGAGCACTAGCACACTTCTATGCAGGCCTTCGGCACACAGCCAACACATGTTTAAAACACGAGCATCTACACCCACTCACACGACAACAATATAATAGAAAACTAATCGTAGGGTACCCGAACAAATAGCATGCTATTACCGTGACAACGGCCTATCCAGAAGGATTTTACACTCTGCAAAAGTTGTACACTGTACCCACAGGTTATGCTACTCCTGATCAACAGAGTTGCATAACGCTTAAACTACATAAATTTCCACATATTCCACTCAAAATGTACACAGGGGCTATCCGTCGGGGTATCACTCTTCCGATGACGCGACAGTACATTTTCGGAGCCGAATCGTGAAGATTTACCACAGTCACATCTTTTTTTATCCCCTAATACGTCGGTTATTACCGAACCTGGGACTATATCCATGGGCTTACGATCTCATGACACGGACAATTACATAGTGGAGAGCCAGACAGCGAGTTATCTCATGCCCTTCTCCTATCCCCTTGTATCCTACCGACCTCCTAATGGCTCGATGTGGAATACTTATATAGCGGAGATAAGTCCTGCCCAAAATGTACAGGTTCTATGGTTGCACGAAATTGCTAAGTCGATGACTAACGAACCGGTCTTTATATGGCAGGGGTGGCGGACTCGTCCACGGCAGGTGGACTACACTGAAGCCTATACACCTATCACCATCACCTCATGTGAGCCTCACCCCACGACCAGAACCAACCCTCTTCACCTAACACCAGTTGTATTATGCCCGACTCATTTTATTTTACTCACACCACCAAACACGTCTTAACACATTTGCAAAAGAGTGATATATGATGTGGCGGTACGAGGCATCGCAATTGGGATCCTAAGTATTTTTCTAATCAAGGCAACTTTCCGTTCATTAAAAGTATTTAAAGAACGGAAATCCTACGGCTAACAAGGTGGTATTTATATTATCCACAGCAAGTTACTGACATAAATATAAATATTTAGAATCAAGTAAGAACTAAACTACACAACGTTTAACACATTTTAAAACATAGGCAAGCATTTAGCTTTTATAGGTGCAGCAGTAAATATAGGATCAATGTGGTTCAAGAGAGGTGTTAGGACTTGCCTTCAGCGGCGTCTTCGGGTTCTTCTTCGGCTATAGACAACAATCACAAAAGACTATTAAAGAAAAAGCTATAAAACTACAAAAGAAAGGAACACCAAGCAAAATATGGAGTTTGGATAGGCTAGGATGGTAGGCTTCGTGGTTTCGTGGTTGTGGACACGAAATCGGGGTTTTGTGGATGTGGACACGAAATCGAGGTTTCGTGGATGTTCGGGGATTTGTGGACACGTGAGAGTGAAAGTTCGGAGTTTTGTGAGAGTTCGGGGATTTGTGGACACGTGAGAGTGAAAGTTTGGGGTTTTGTGAAAGTTCAAGGATTCGTGGACACGTAAGAGTGAAAGTTCGGGGTTTTGTGGAAGTTCGGAGATTTGTGGACATGTGAGAGTGAAAGTTCGAGGTTTTGTGTAAGTTCGGGGATTCGTGGACACGTGAAAGTGAAAGTTCGGGGTTTTGTGAAATTCGTGGACACATGAAAGTGAAAGTTCGGGGTTTTGTGGAAGTTCGGGCATTCGTGGACATGTGAACTGTGGCTGTGTCCGTGGACACGTGGACACGTGAGCTGTGACGTGTCCGTGGACACGTGACCATGTCCGTATCCGTGTCCGTGACCGTGGACACATAGACACGTGACTATGTGTCACGTGACCGTGTCTGTACCTGTGTCTGTGACCGTTGACACGTGACCGTGTCCGTACCTGTGTCCGTGACCGTGCCCAAGGTGCACACGTGGCCATGTCCGTACCCGTGTCCGTGACCGAGGACACGGGTTCGTGGCCGTGTCCATGTCCGGGGACCTAGGACCAAGTGTGAATTTTTGAGGTGGATGTGAGCGCACGTGTGTAGGCCTGGGCACGCTCTGGGCGCATCGGGTGCGGGCTGGCGCGTTCCGGACGCGCTCTGGCGTGGTCCGGATGCTTCGACTTGTGCGCGCGCGTGTGCTGTGTGGCCAAAGGGGCGTGGGTGGTGGTGTGACACTTGTCGGGACCAGTGGTGAGCTGGAACGGCGGCGTGATGCGAGTGCACGCTGGACGTGCATTGAGCGCGTCCCGGCGCGTTTTCGGGCGCCCTCTGGGCGCGCACTGGCCGTTCTGGCAAGCGCGCGTGCGCGAAGCGCGGCCAGAAAGGCGCGCGTGTGTGTCCAAGTGTGCCGAAGTGTGATGGTGGCGTGGCACTCGCCATGGCCGGCGGGGAACCGAAGTAGTGGTGGCGGCGGCGCCATAGGCGCGCGGGTGGTGGTGTCGGTGAGGGGGACAAAAACCGCGGTAGGAGGGTCCCTCTTCCGTCGGGGAGCTGCGCACGGGCTCTGGGAGCCTCGTGACGCGCTCAGATTGGCCCGAGGCGGTGCCACGGTGGCCGGCACCGTGAGCCGCACGGTGGCAGGCGTTGGCTCCGGTGGGAGAGCGAGAGGGGTGTGCTCGGGCTGCTTGGCCAGCTCAGCGAGCTTCCCCTCGGTGAGGTGGTGTTGCCGGGTGGCTTGGTTGGGTCAATGGCCGGTCGATTCAAGTGGAATCGACGGCAGCGCTCGGTGACCGGCGACGGGGAAGAAAGGGCAAAAACCAAAGTTTCGGCGAGGGTGAGCAGGAGAGGGAGCTAAACCTGGCAGTGCGAGACAGCGGCGCTAGGGGTGCGCGTGTGCGGGAGCAATGGCTTCTTATAGCCGACAATGCGGCAGGAACGTCCGACCGGGGCGGCGCGACGGTGTTAAGGCATGTGCGCGTTGGCAGTGCGTCGGACAGCTGGCGCGGTGGGAGGGCAGTTGCCCTGCTTTGTGGCATGCTTGGGAGGTGCCGAGGGGCCGGAGGCGCTTCGGGGGCGGCCTGCGCGTGCCGCGGCGTCCAATTTCCGGCCGGCGGTGTGACAACCGGGAGTCGGCCTTAAGTGCACGATGTGACGGGCGAGCGGCGGCGAATTTGTGTTGACGTCCGTTGGTAGGCTTGCGAAGCTTGCGAGGAGTCAATGCGGGCGGTGAGACGGCGCTGGTCGCGGCGGTGTGGGGCTTCCGACGGCGTTCGGCGTCGACGTCGTGTGGCCGAACGGCTTCGCCCGAGCTATGCGCCGAAAT